>JAVKPL010012466.1:0-61646 GCA_032173675.1 Gastrolobium villosum | reverse complement strand
ATAAATCCAACCTTTCAGGGGAAAAAATAGATGTTTACTTCCTCTTATTAGTTACAAAATTTAAAGGTAAAATTAAGAAAGTATGAGCATTGAGACTCACAGGGAATTCAACCCAACATAAACGAAAAGTTTTCAAAAAAAAATTTACATAATTTTTTTTCTTTCATTAAGCATGGCCCCAAAATATAATATGATACAAAATGATGTGAAGGGTACAATGTAAATAAGTATTACCCAAATATAAAGCCGGTGATTGGAAGCATCAAGATTATTATATTATTATGATGATGAGTCCTCAAATCATGCACGTGTGATAAAGATTAGAATATAAAATCAAGTAACATTTTTTAATTGAAAAATTGCTATGCACCCATTAGAAGAGAGATCAAGCCCATGAAACCCTCCATTAAAAAGTGAAGATTTTTGGTCTACCCAACAAGCTTATGACATTTCAAATGCAAACCAATGAACAATTAATCTTATGAGTCAACAAGTTAATTAGTAGTTATTATTACCTTACGAGAGTATATGTCAGAAAGAATGGTACCCCAACCGCCATGGCTGAAACTTAGCTGAACGATGGAGGATCCAAAGAGAACAAATTGAGGCCTCGCAGGTCCAACCATGTCCCTCTCTCTCTCTCTCCCTCCCTCTCTCTCCCTCTCTTTTTCGGAGTAATTGAGGATTAAGATTAAGGTTAACAAACAGAGACTCCAACAAAAAAAAACAGAAACACCAACTCCAAGTTCCTTAGCTCGTGGAGGATCAGCGGAAACTAAGTAGTACTAAATCAAAGTGTTTGGTTGGTTTGTTATGAATGATGATAATGACTTATTGCATGGCAAAATCGTTGGTTTATAATTCAACTCTCCTGTGTTCACACTCAGAATTACTCCCTACACCATACCATGTCGTCACGTGGAAAATAGTTTTTTCTTTTTTCTTTTTAGACTCGGTTAATGTATGTATTACTATACATAGTTATGTTTAGTGTTTGATAAGAATTATGTTGTACGGAAAGTGATTCTGTTATGTTATAGATATTCATTTTGCGTGCCAGAGTTTTTTTTGCTGCAGGCTCCACAAAATATTATGTGTGTAGGAAATTTTTTGTGGTTATATTAAATGATAGATAATAAACCCTTATTTTTATGATATCAAACTATTTGTTTTTCTTTATCATTGTTGAGATATGTAGTCCCACATTGGTTGGATGAACAACTAATGTGGCCTTTATAAGGCCTTGGGCACTCCCACCCTTTGAGCTAGCTTTTGGGGTGGTGTATCACAAGGTTCTTTACATGGTATCAGAGCCTCGCCGTCCCCCACTTTCTCTTGTGGACTCTCTTAGCACGGGTAGGTTGGGCCTGTTGCATTATCCACTCTTTAAGCCCAATGGGCTCTTGTGTGAGGGGGCGTGTTGAGATATGTAGTCCCACATTGGTTGGATGAACAACTAATGTGGCCTTTATAAGGCCTTGGACACTCCCACCCTTTGAGCTAGCTTTTGAGTGGTGTATCCCATTCTTTACAATCATTGAAATAAAAAAAATCATAAAATTAAACTTTTACAATCATTTAATTTAATTTGATTTTTCATATTGCTTTGATGTCATAAATAAAAAATGATGGAGAAAGAAAAGAAAATAAAGAGGAGGTATATATGATGAAGTCCAACATTATCAAGTAGGGCACAAAAAACATAGAACTAGTAGATATTAGGAAACCACGAAGGTATAAGAATATAAAATATGGATAGTAATAGAGTAAATGAACTACCTTATTTTATAGCAATTGAAAGAAAAGCAAATGGATGATCCACTTTCCCAAGAAATGAAAAGTTGGTGGGGGATAGACAGAAATGAAATGAATGAATATTGAATAAGTACCGTAGAAGAGACATGAACATGATGGTAGTAGGTTATCCTTTATGACTCCATAATGAAACTACCACTTGACACAACTTGTTTCGGAAGGGAGTTCACCAAACAAAGCTGAAGGCATTTAAGATTTAGAAATGCTATCTAACACGAAATCATTTATGTTTACAATTGATTACTACATTTGTTCTTGGGATTAATGATTTATTAATGTTCGGCACAATTTTTATTTAGAAGTCCAACAATTTCCTATTTCAAGACGCTAAACATGTGATTTTCATCGTGTAAAATAATCAAAAAATTGAACCATGAACCAAATCGAATCGCCCTTAAAATAATTGATTTTTAAAAATCAGTTCATGAACCGAACCGGTTTTTAAAGAACCAGTTCATGAACCGAACCGGTTTTAGAACCAATTTAAGAACCGAACCATTTTGAACCGAACCGAACCGTTTTCAAACCAAACCAAATTGATTTTTATAACTTTATTTTTTAAATTTTTAATTTTTTTCTTTTCAAAATAGGGTCGACCCGAATCGGTTTTAAACCGAACCGAACCACTTCCAAACCGAACCAATTTTGAATCGAACCAAATCATTTTTGAACTGAACCATTTAAACCAATTCGGTTCTGTTCGACCCATTCACATGTCTAGATCTCCATTTTAAAAAAATAAATACAAATTCATGTTAGTTAAGAATATTTGTCACAAATTCACATTACTTACAAATTCACTACTCCAAAAATCCACCCCTAGTGGCAGACCCAGAAATTAATATGACGGGGGGCGAAAATTAAAAAAATTATATTATAAATAAAAATACTTACCGTACAATATAAATCAAATATGATTTCTAATTATATTTTTGAATGAAGTTACTGTATTATAAAATGTATCGTGATTTTTTGCCTTAATATATATTATATTTTTGTCAATTCACATTCGGCTTTATTCATATAGATTTAAATGGTTTTATTTTTTAATTAGATAAAATGGTTATATTTTTAAATTTTTGCCTTATTTTACACAGTTAAATTTTTTAATTTGAACCATTCAACCAGTTTCTGTCGAAGTGTTTCTACTTTTATATCTTATTTAATTATGAGATAGGATCCATTTACAAATTTTTTTTGCTAATTACACTAAGTACGACCGGTCGTACACTGCACAATTAAAGTATGATCAGTCATACTTAGTGTAGTTTGTAAGAGTTTGTAAATATAACCAGTCCCTTTAATTATTTATCAATTATCAATTATTGTTTTATTTGTTTGGTTTATGTTTTCAAAATCTTTTTTTGTCCATGTGGCTTCTCATTTACCTTATAGCGAAACACTATGGACTTCTCTAATTGCCACTATCCATGCACTTTTAGTAATTTCTATAGTCTACGTTACCTTTGTTTGTCCTGTCTTCAATAATTCATCCAAACATCCATATATAAAAAAATTTCCCAGAATTTTAAGATAGCGGGTCCCCCGCCCAAATTAAGGAGTAACACAAATTAGTTCGTACTTCATTTTTGTCACATGGTTTTAATGCTGCACGTGGAGGTGTTTTTAGTGATCAATGGTGCTAGCTTTACCCTAAGTAGTTGTATTTAGTTTTTCTTTTGATTTCGGATTTGATTTTGTCTTTTGTAATGTGAATATTTTTTTAAATAAAATTGAATTTAACATTTATCTTCCCTTTATATTGTATTTAAATAAATAAGTTAATAATTTCTATATTAAATAGTTAAATCTGTCATCTATCAATTATTTGTTCTAGACCAAAATCTAGGCCACCAAAATTATTACCGTGCTCCCATTGCATCACTAAATCAGTGTGACGGGCCAACCAATATAGAGCAATGACTGTGACATGTGTACGGAGAATAAAATTAATTTTTTAATCCAAATATCATTTTTTTTAAGGGAAAACGCACATATCAGGGGTGCATTAGAAAGAGATAGGATATTCATACTACCAAATTTTTCTACTATCACTTCACTATTACTCTAATCACCATTGGATTCAAAAGTTTTTTTTTTTTCTCTCTTCATTCAACTTTTCCTCTAATCCAATGGTGAATAGTGTGATAGTGAAGTGGTAGTAAAAAAATTTGGTAATATGAATATCCTACCCCGTATAAAAAATGGTATCCAAGTCAAGAAACCTGAAGTATTTTTGTCTCGAATAATAATAATTATTATTATTAAACCAAAACAGATGAACTTATTGGGTTTTTTTTTACGGTTAAACCTCCTTTTTATTTAGTGCATCTTCTTTCAATATCATGGCAGGTTGTATTTAAATAAATAAGCTAATGAATTTCTATGTTGAAAAGTAAGATCTCTGTAATTGTTACTATTATTATTGTTGTTATAATGGACAAACTAATTTAAATCAAAACAGATTTACTTGTTGACTCTCTTTTTTACTCTCAAGGTGGTTTTAATTAGCGTGTTTTCTTGCAATAAGTGCACTCCCTTATGTAATTTAATTTATATTCTATGAATTTAATTTTTTTGGTGATATAAAGCACTAGGGCTTATAACCCTAGTAATAATAATTAACTATTAATAACAGAGGTGTTGTAAAACATGTTTTACACGGTGGACGACTAAATTTATTAGGTGTTATTAGATAATATTATGGGAAAAGTGTGTATCATTTTAAAGGACGTAAAGTTATGTCATTTTAAGATAGAGAAAGAGATAGATAAAGGAGGAGAGAGAGTTGACAAAAAAAATAAAGGTGTGGGTTGCACCTCTTTGTGAGAGTGAAAGGAAATAAGTTGTGTCATTTAAAATGATAAACATTTTTCCTTAATATTATATGTGTTTGTGGTTACAAATCATTTCATGTAAAAAAATGATCATTTCATTTTATCATAACCATTCATTTAAAATCATATGTTTTCTTTCTCTTATCTCATCATCAATGAGTGATTGTGATCTAATAACATGACCATTTTTCCACATGAGAGGATCGAAACCCACTTTTTGTATTCCTAAATAATGATGTATACATACATATTATATACATGTGTAATCTCCTATTAATTAATTCCTATATAAAGAAATGTCTTCCATTGAAAAGTTGATATATATATATATATATATATATATATATATATATATATATATATTCTTTTATGATTTATTTTTTATAAAGTTTTTAACGGAATTCATTTTCCATTTAAAAGTTCATAAATATAATTTATTTTTTGTTTTTTTTATAATTGAATTATTTTTTCGTCAAAATTTGATTTCCGACAAATTTTTTTTGACCGAATTTGATTTTCGTCGAAAACTTCATAAATATAATATCTTTTAACATATTTTTTAAAAAGTTTTCGACGAAATCCTTTTTTCGTCGATAATTTTCAAGAGAATCTGTATTCTGTCGAATTTTTTTGACAAAATATTATTTCCATCGAAAACTTTGACATAATATAATTTTTGTCAAAACTTTCGACGTTAATTTTGACGAAATATTTTTCATCAAAAATGAGACTTTCTAGTAGTGTGAGTTGAAGAAAAGAAAAAGAATTCCTCAAGAATTATAAGTTTGATAATCCTTGTTGTCTTGATGTCTCTCTAAATCTCTTTTATTTTCTCTTTATTTTATAACAAGTATGATCGAGTCTCTAGTAGAGCAAAATCCTTTATGTTTTGTTTCAAGCACAAGTATCCATTCACCAAATGATGAGTTTGATCAATATAAAAGGAATACATATTTCTATCTTTTTTTGTATTAAAATATTTATATGGATTGGTTCCTCTCTCTTTTTTTGCTTTCTCTATGTTATTTCCAATATATATGAATGTGTTTTTTTTTTTATATATTTTCCTTCATGACAAGCTCTTGAAGAAATTATATTTAGAGCATCCTTGAAGGATTGCACAAATCAATGGATATTATTGGTCATTATTTATAATTATGTTAAAGTTCTTGAAGAACTAAAGCTTTAGAGCATGATTGAAAAGATCAAGTTGATCAATAATTTGAAAGAAGGAAACCGAGAGAAAACACATTCTATCTTTTATGCCTATTAGATATGCTCCAGCAATAGCAACATTGAGAAAATGGTTCAAGAAATATGCTAAATTAAGACAAATATCGGGGAAGGAAACTAATTTTTTTTATAGAAGCACTTAAAAAAAAAAAACTTTTGTGAGAGCAAAAGTTCATTCAAACAGCCTCTAAGAAAGGTAAGGAGCTAAAGAATACTGAAGGAAATAAATTTTTTAATGAAAATAAAAAATAATAATTTAAGATGGACGAGATGTTGATTTTTTTTCATATATTAAAATATAAGTGAGAGTGATACTGAAAATCAATATAGGTATTATATAAATATAATTATGCGACTAATTTCTTATATATTAAGAATTGTGATTAGCTGAAATCCTCCTAGAATAACAACTCTAGGATTCTCTTAAGGGAAATAATACTCTAATGTCACATGAGCTACTCTCATTTTTTTACATAAATTCATTTTCCGTGTCAATTAATTTTTCTTTTCCTTTTTAATATAAAATATGGGACCCACATTTAACTTCTCTCTACTTTTTTTTCTCTCCTACAATCCTACAACATAAGAAAAGTTAAACCCATCCTTTAAATATGATGCATTTTGTAATTTTTGTTGGTTCGAGGCATGTAGCAATTAATTAAAAAACAAACATCGGAATATCGGACCAACCCGTTAGTCCAATGGCAAACAGAACCGGATCGGGAATAGCCATATTCTTTACCTGTTTAAAAAATGGGTCAATCCAGTTATTAACCCGTACGGAGCTGGGTTAGCCCGTTTTTACTTGCGCTAACAAATTTAACACGTGCTATCACCGAAACAGAAAATCGAAAAAACGCGCCAAGTTTTAAAACCACGAATTCAAACAAATAAATCTTCAAAGCCACGAATTGAAGTCACAAATTTCATAAATCGAATTTTTTCTTTCTTCAGTTTTTTCAATTATATGGGTTGAGGCGGAGAGAATGCATGGTTCAATCTTAAGATAACACATTATTCCAAATTTAACAATTTTTTTTCTTCCAATTGTTCTCTATCGGACGAACCCTAATACCAATTTTTCTTCATAGAAAACAAACTCTAATACCAAATCTTCAAAAATCGCCATTTCCTCGCAGATTCGAAGCTCCTTGCAGTGGTCGACCTTGGACGTGGTTGGTTTTCTAAATTATCACCGACTTCACCACAAGGTAATAGCTCAGTTTTGCAATTCTCTGTGCTCAGCATTTGAATCTATCTTTCACGGTTTTAGTTTGGATCTAATAACTGTGCTCAGTGTTCTGTTAAGCTCACTCGGTCGATTATTGTTTGGCTAGACATGCTGTTTTACTGAGGGTTGTGAGAGTGAGCAAGAGGGAGAGCTTTTCACATCTAAGTATTAAAAAAGCATTCTTAAGGGCCCGTTTGGTAGGAGTGTTTTTGTGAGAATCCTGGAAAAGCTTAATAGGGATTGTAAGTAATCCATGTTTGGTAGAGGAAATAAAAAATCTTTCCCTTGATTCCACAATTTCTCAGGAAACGGTCGTAGTGCAAATTAGTGACCCAAATCCCATGAACAAATACCACAAAATATGTGGTATTTCCAGAATATGGTTTGTTGGAAAAATTCAACAGCTTTTTTGGGACTTTTTTACCCTTTCCAGAAATTGATATTTTCGTTCCTGATTTTTTGTTGTTCCAAAATCCAGAAATCAACTTGATTCTTTCATCAATCATCAACTCCAGCGTCTTAATGGTCTTACCCATGTTAACCAAAGAGCTCAGTTTGTGAATAGTCATCATGTGAGCAAAGGATGTCAGCGGAACCAAAATCAAACACGTTGGAGCTAAGTGATGGTCCAGACACCATGGCCAAAGCTTTAGCTTGGAGATGATGCAGATACAAAGAAAAGTTAAGGAGGAGATGTAGTGATTCTTCGATGTCAAGAGAAAAATAAAACTAAAGTGAAAGCTGTAGTGATTCTTAGTTGCCTACTATTATATTATATTACCATCGGCAATCTCTGGTTCACAGTGGGTATGAGATCGAGGGGAGAGATTTTGTGAAAAGCTGATAGAGGAGAAGAAGAATAGAAGGGGTACTTTTGTAAAATCACCCCACATATCCAACAATATTTTACGATCAACCAAACACAGCATAAGTAAAATTAATCCAATATTCCTAGGAATATTTTGATCTACCAAACAACTTTTTGGTAACATTCCCGGAAAACTCATTTTCCTATCATATTTCCGGAAATCGTGATTCCCGGATAAAAAAAAATTTCTCCTTTACCAAACACCCAGAGGAAGGTAGTGAAATTTCCGTTGAAGCTCAGTCGATTTGAGGTTGGTCTGCCTCGTTCTTTTCCTGAACTATTTTAGTCGTTGTGATATACTTGATTACATTGATTGAATGTAGATACTGAATACGCTTGATGGGATTTGGTAGAAAATAAGATTTAAAACTGATTACAAATAGTTAAAATTTTATTAGCAACTATAGAATCTCTCAGTTAAGATATATGGAAAGAAGATTCAAGTACGGCTAGGGTGTGTATGTATATTATTTTACACTAGTGTCTGTTACACTTTCAAATATCTTGACCATTGATCACACTTATATCTAATCTCTTTAATTTTTTAGTTATGTGAGCTATTGGATACAAGTGAATTAATTACCAAGAATGAGGATAAGACTTCTTACTCTTATACCTGTGTAAGAATAGCCCATATATTTATATAGGAATTGTATGCCAGAAAATTGTTGTCAACTTACATTTGTCCAGTATTGAATAATCATGTCACAATGGTGAAAGGGAGAAGAAGCGAGATTGATAAAAGACCACAATCCCACATACCTGAGAGGAAGGTTTCTGGTAAATTAAAAGGGTTTGCATCTGCCAATAAGCATACTGCATCCTTCCATATACTTGTCTCTAGCTTTCTTGTTATTGGATATGAATTCAAATACAGAGAACTGCCATAACAGTCATAACGTCATTCCTTTAATCACGGAATCATCAACGGCTGTAATAGAACCCACATGAAGTAAAACTGATTATTAGTTAGTCAGTTACTTAGTTACTATAGTTAGTTGCTCAATCACTCACTCTAACATTATTCTGTATAAATATATGTATCTGTTACATTTTTCGTTAATGAGAATAATTCTACAATCTTCAATAATGAGCTTCCTTTCTCTCCTCTCTTCATTATCTGTTTGTAATATGGTATCAGAGCTGTAACAGGCTCTGGTATCCATCTTTCCGCTGCATCTGATTCTTCAATCCATCTTCTTCTTCTTGATTTTGTTTTTTCTTCGATTTGTCCTTCAAAACAATGGCAGATCCAATTCTAGAATTTCTAACGAATCTTGGTCATCCTTTTTTCTTGCATTCCAATGAGAATCCATCTCTAGTTCTTGTTAATCCTCCTTTGAGTGGAAAGAACTACCACACTTGGGCGCGGGCTATGAGCATGGCATTATTATCCAAAAACAAACTTGGATTTATAGATGGATCCATTGCTCCACCAGCCATCAATGATCCTCTGTTTGTAGCATGGCAAAGATGCAACACAATAGTTCTTGCATGGATTCACAGATCCATCAGTCATTCAATAGAGAAATCCATTCTTTGGATGGATAGAGCATTTGATGTATGGCTTGATCTAAAAAATCACTTCAGTCAATCAGATATATTTCGATTATCTGATATTCAAGATGTTTACAAGCTCCAACAAGGTGAGATGAATGTCACTGACTATTTCACAAAGCTAAAATCTTTATGGGCTGAATTGGACAATCTTCGCCCCATGCCTATCTGCCACTGTGTTGTTGCTTGCAACTATGGCCTTCTTGAACTCATAAGGACGCACAAAGACCACGATCAGACGGTGAGATTTCTTAAAGGACTGAATGAGCAATATGCTCATGTCAAGTCCCAAATTATGATGATAGATCCACTCCCTCATATTAGCAGAGCTTTTTCCTTGGTGGTTCAACAGGAAAGGCAGTTCCAATCGGTTCCTCAAGGTGAATTTTCTTTGTTGTCTCGTTCTTTTCTTAATGGAACTAACAGTGACATGAAACCTTTTGTTGAGAAAGGGAAACCTTTTCTAAACAGCATACTGCTGCAAATCTGATACAACAAGAGATTGATACAAATGTGATCAATTCAAGCCAAAATGATGAGCAAAAGTTAGGTGTTTCTTTGTCACAAGAACAATACCAGAAACTATTAAATCTTCTGCAATATACTCAACTTGGAATGGAGAAGGAGGATTCTTCGTTTCATTCTTCTAACATGGTATCAGAGCTTGAGTGACTACGAGACTACGAGGCCACGAGTTCGATCCTCACCGCCCCCCACTTTCAGGTGGAATTAAGAAAAGCACGAGGCAGACAAAAAAAAAATGGGCTTGTGCAGCACAAGGCAGTCCAATAATGGGCTTGTGCCATATCCACGTGTTGAGATATATAGTCCCACATTGGTTGGATGAACAACTAATGTGGAGTTTATAAGGCCTTGGGCACTCCCACCCTTTGAGCTAGCTTTTGGGATGGTGTATCCCAAGGTTCTTTACATGGTATCAAAGTCTCGCCGTCCCCCACTTTCTCTTGTGGAATTTCTTAGCACAGGTAGGTTGGGCCTGTTGCATTATCCACCCTTCAAACCCAATGGGCTCTCGTGTGAGGGGGCGTGTTGAGATATATAGTCCCACATTGGTTGGATGAACAACTAATGTGGAGTTTATAAGGCCTTGGGCACTTCCACCCTTTGAGCTAGCTTTTGGGGTGGTGTATCTCAAGGTTCTTTACACCACGCTTCAAGCCTAAAGGGCTCTTGCGTGAGGGGGTGTATTACAGAATATAATATAAATCATTAAAAAGGTCCTCTCCCAATACCGTAAGGTTTTGGGTTGAAATGATTCTTAACACTTGTTGTCTCTAGGTTTGCAATTATAGGATTTCCCTTTCCCCACCTATTTTCTATAATCTAGATAGCAGTATGTTCCAATTGTGTTTTCGTTGGCTTCTAGTATGCCACTATCTTCTTGGATAATACATTATTTATTCCACAGGAGTACATTTTTCAAGTCATGATTTCACGTTGAAATGATGTCAATACTTGTGCTGAATTGCAAATGTTATACTTTATTGGGTTTGGATATTTTTGTTTCGAGTCAAATCAAATTGAAGAGAAGATTTCGATCAACTCAAATTTTTTGCTGCTTCGTGACTATGGGCTCCATATTGGAATGCTACTGGTAGCAACAAATTCTGTGATTTTGCATTTCAGTGTTATGGAACTGCAATCATAGATGCTGTTGTGGAAGGTTTCATATTGGTAAAACTTTATTTTTATTTAATATTAGAGCTAGCAAATATAAAGGGTAAAGGGTAAGGCTGGTGCGGGGATAAAGCTACTCCTTTGTGATAGGTCACAGGTTCGAATCTGTCCGGGAAACTGCCTCTTTGTAAATATGCAAGGGTAAGACTGCGTTTAAAGATTGCTATCATCCCACCTTCGCTAGTCGGAGTTTAATGTCGAGTGATTTTGATTAAAGAGCGAATGAAGTTGTCTCAGTTGTAGAACAGATTCAAGCTTTCTTTACTGGTCTTTTTTATCATTCAAGAAGATGGTTTTTTCTTTCTTTCTAATTTATAAATGTAATGACACGACTCAAGCTCAAGGTATCTTTATTTGCGGTTTACTCTTCGATGAGTTGAAAGAAAGTGTAACAACAGCAAGCTGGAGGATAGGATGGCAAAGTACTATGATATTGATGATAGTATCACGGAGGAAAAGGTAGGCTTCGGACTCTTTAATTTGATTAATAATTTGCTTCCAATTGATATATGTTAGACTCAATAAGGGATGCTAGTTTAGGGCTATATGATTTTTGTAAATTAGGGAACTGTTTTGCTACAGTAGTGAGCCTTAAGACGCTATGTGGCTCATGATGTTTTGTGTTGTTGCTAGTTTATAACAATTGACTCATCGTGTCAACATTGAGGATATAGAATGCAACCTAATTTCTTGTCCTAATACTACGGTTTGTCATGTTATGGTCACAGATTGTGTCAGTTATGTTTCAGAAGGCAGCATCTGGAGTGGGGATAGATCCCAGTTCTGAGACGGACTTCGTAAGATCTATCGACGCGGTTTTATGTATTTCAGAAGGAAAGAATTGCTGATAGTGGCACCACATACCTGCTTTGTAAAACTTTATAATTTGATCTCACATTAGAATGTTTTGACTTTCAGATTGAAGCAGGTTCAAAAGTTGAACTGCCTTTTTGGCTTGCTCATGACTTACAGCTGAGACAAGCAGTATCAGTCAATGTCCCTTCTTGTTTCAATCAAAAGTAATAATCTTTTATATCTTTTTGCAACTTATAAGCACATTCCGTTATATAATATAGCATGTCAAGACATTGACAATGAGTTAGGAAAAACTTTGAAGTACACTTCTTATTCTGTTACCCCTAGAATGCTTTTGCAGACCTTTCTTGTCAACTCTTGTTTCTAGGGCTTTAATTGGATTTGGAGCCAATGTCTTTTCTTTAACCTTATTTTCATATACATTTAAATTAATTTCTCATAAATGCAAGACGTTGTGGAACTATAGATAGCTACAAATTATTCAATAATTAATTTGCATGGCTTTCATAGAAGTTCCAAAAAGTAAAAACTAACAGCGGCATATGCATTCAAATCTGCTTTGGCATTCACACCCAAATGTACTAGAGGAATGTTGATAGCTTGTTGGTGTCATTATTTAACTACTTAATATTTTAAGTTAAAATTGTTAATTTTATTATCTTATAATTGGTGGTTGATTTCAGAACAAGGCTAGAGATCTAAGCTGATTCTGCATTTGTGGATCTGAGGTCTAGATGTCCTTTCTTTTATGAATTTGGTTGCAAGATAGCACCTATGTAAGTCTCGCTTGCGTTATCTTAAAGAGGAGTTTGTTTATTTTTTGCTTTAATTTTACAATTATTTATTTTCATATATTTTCTTGCTTGGTTTTGTCTTGGAAGGTATTATATGGCTGCCATGTGTCATCATCCTCTTTATCTAGAATGGGACTAGGATTCTCAAAATTTTGTTATCATGGTAATTACATCACCTCATTCAAATCCTTATTACCACAAATTCCATGAGTTAAGACAACCACGTAAAAAATGGGAAATAGATCCTCCCATTCAAAATGACCATATTGAGAGGATATTAATCAACAATAAATAAATCAATGGTAATTATTTTGTAACTTCCTATCCTAATATTTTTTTTCTCTTCTCTTATCACCATTAATTCACTCTTGTATGCTTATAATCCTCCCATATAACATGATAAAAACACGAACTTACCAACTGGCTTTGCATGAGTCTTTCTTCAAAAACTTCGGCAACTTGTTCTGTTACGCTTTCAAAAACAAAATTTGTTTGTTTGTTTTTTTTTTTTTTTTAATTCTTTGTTGTTTAAATTATATCAGTTCAAAGTCTTTAAATAGTGTTTTATATCATTTTAGTTAGAGTTTGATTGAAATATTTGTATTTGTCTTGTCCTACTTCATGTGGCTATCCAAGTGCTTTAGAATTTATTAATATGATCATTCAATTTTCGTTTATGACAGAGTTGGCGATAGAACCATCGGGTTTCTGTTATTGTCTGCATTTAAGAATAGGTACAAGGAGGTCCTCACCAAGGCTCATACTGCAGCATTTGCAGCTGGTTCCAAACTCTGGACTATTCTGACAAAAGAAGAGATCAATTGTGAGACTTGTTCAACTTGCTATTTGAGACATGCCTTTAATCTTCATATATGTGGTCAGGTATTTTCCCCTCTCATGAAGGGAGATTTTCAATTTAATTCTTGTTTGTTCTAATGCCTTTTTTGTAGTGTATGAGACAGCTCAATCCGCAATGTCATCCTTCAAGAAGTGGCGAATGGGGGGACCCAGATTTCAAATCGCTTCTATTCTGGGAAGAAAGAGAAAATCAACTGAATAGTTGCTTTCTAACCTAACATTTGTTTAGGGCAATGTTTGAGCCTGCAAATTGCAAGATGTGTTGAAGAGTAGGCAAAAAATGTTAAATTGCATATGTTAACCTTGAAAAATTAAAAGCAATGTGTTGTAATTTTAAGTTGTTAGCTCAAGGTTATGAATACGAGAAATTTGGCCACTAAAAAAAATGTGGAAAATAAATTTGAATCATCTACCAATGGAGCTTAGAAGTAAATTTTATTGACCCAGGTCTTGTGGTTATGAGTTGTGCCACAAAAGCCATATGTAAAGTTTAATATTTAAATGGTGCAAACATGTAAGGAAAGAGACGGGGAAGGGGAACATTACATTTTCAAATTCTGCATTCTGTGTCCTAGTTCAACAACTATTATTTTAACCATTCCGTGAAGAATCATTTCAATCCAAAAGGGTAACTTGTTGGATGAGATTATAATAATGATTTTATATATCTCAACATGTCCTTTCACACGAGAGCTCATTAACTTAAAAGGTGGATAATGTACATGTCCATTTATTTATGCTAAGAAAATTATACAAGAGAAAGTAGAGAAGTGACGATCGAATCCGAGTCATGATGCTCCGATATCATATAAAGAATTATTTCAACTCAATAGCTTAAGTTGTTCGGTGAGATTACATTAATAATTTTATATATCTCAATACATTCTTTTATAAGATAGACATTTTTTAGTCGTAATCCAGCCTAGATATTTTGGTCCAAACTGAATCTAATAGTGAGGTTAACCTGAGTCAATCAACAATAATATTTGTCATTGATAATATAATATAATCTATCACCACCGGAACTAGTGATGTTCTCTTCTGGGTAGGGACCAAATTTGTTCCTTTATGCCTTTTTTACTTCGAGGTATATATTCTTCTTCGACCATAATTTAATTTGATTTTATTTGTTTATTTATTTGTTTTTTAGAGAATAAAGTGTGGAAGATATTTTGGTAGAGATAGAGTTGTGAGCTGTGACATGTGACGTGAGATGGGATTTTTTTGACGGCAGACACATCCACGGAGGCAAAACGACGATTTTTTTTGTCGTCGTGGCAATGCACTTTTCGCTTTTTTGCATCAATCATTTAGATATTTTCTTGTCAATGCTATCCCCACTCGCACTTTTCCACCTTCAGTTTACTCTTTTTCTATTACTACATGATAGTTTGATTAGAACCATCATATAACAGGATTTTTGTTATATCATGTTTATGAACTCAATATTTGTGGGATCTATCAATATATATTTATTTATTTTTTTGAAAAAATAACTTAATAAAAAAATGTATATGTTTGTGCAGGAACGGGAATGAGATTCCAGTAACATAACAATAGCAAAACCTTTCTTTTATTATTCTAATCAAAATTTATCTCTTAAATTGTTAAGAGCATAGACAATATATGCAATAAATAAATAAAAATATAAATTGAATTATTTAGGTTAATAAATTATGCATTATTAGTTCAAAATATGAGAGAAGTAATCTAGCTTGATAAATAAAAAGGGGAAATCGTATATGAAGGGTATACGTTTAGATTAAAGTTAATTTATTCAAAATTTTAAAATAAACTTTCTAACTGTTAATATTTTTTTTAAAAAAAGTATAACTTCATTGACTTTTCTATCTAGATCTATCTTTCCTTGGTTGGGTTTCTACCTTTTGTAAAGCATTGCACGCACGCGCCTATGGTTGGTCGCGTAAGCTCATTTTTTGGAACAATGTAATGTTCATTTTTATTTTTTATTTTTTTGGTGAAAATGTAATGTCCATTTTATTGAACATTATATGTGATTCCCTCTCTAATATCCAAGTGCTAAACGGAGCCTAGATTCTTCCATATCCCAATTCTGCAAAAATGTCAAAAAAATATTCAAAGCAATAAAAATAAAAGTAAGAATAACTTACTCTAATATTATAAAGTAATGTATAAAAACCAGACCGATCCGGCCGGGTCGACACGGAAACCGGTGAACCGGTTATGAAACCGGTCCGGTTTTCATATTGGGCCGGCCATGTTACAGAACTGGTGCGACCCGACCGATTTTCGTAAAAAATCGGTGACCCGGTCAGTTCAACCGGTGACCCGACTCGGTCTATAAAAAAAATTAAAAAAATAATTTATTTTCATAAATTAATGTCTTTTTATTTTTTTTTTACACTCAAACACAAATGGTTTATTTTCTTTTGAAATATTTGAGTGATTTGTAGCTTATTAATTTACTAGATTATGTATCTACAACACTGATATTATCTTGATTATGCAATATGCAGGGGATTTTGATTTGATTTATAGTTAGAGATGTCGTTTACTGAACCTGAAATACTAGCATCACAAATATTAGTTTGATTGATATTTTGTTAGACAATGATGTGTAATTTATTATTTTCATATTAAAATATTTGAAATTGGTATATTTTTTTACAAGTATCTAAGTATATTTATAGTTTTTTAATATAAATTGTAGATTTACATATACTTATCAGGTCATGCGGTTGAACTAGTGACCCATTGGTTGAATCGGTGACCCAGTACCTCGACCGGGTCAATAACCGGGCTGAGTTTAATAACATTGTTATAAAGAGTTTTACAAGAGTTATGTTGTAGGAATAGTGATTGTGTAATGTTATAAAGATTCGTTTTGCGTGCCTTAATTTTTTTTCTTTAAAAAGTGTGGGCACCACAAAACATTGTGTGTGTAGAAAATTTTGTTATGTCATGTTAAAGGATAAATTAAAACCCCTATTATAAAATGAATAGGTAACATACTCGTAATTTCAAAAAATAGTCCAAAGATATACTCAAATAAATTTTGAAGATAATAGAGAACATAAGCTTAACCATTTTCATGTATTCTTTTATCTTTGGTGGTCCTACTCACTTTTTTTTTTTATATATTGCACTAGATAATTTATATCGAAACAATATCTCCATATATAATATTTAGAGGAAGGGTATTCTTACTACCAAAATTTTCCACTACCAATTTACTACCTATCTAATCACCATCGGATCAAAGAGAGAGAATGCTAAAAAGTTGTTGAAAAAAGAAAAAATATTGATCCAATGGTGATTAGATAGATACTGAGTTAGTAATAGAAAACTTTGGTAGTAATAATATCCCTCCTCTAATATTTATACTTTTTGCTGTAGAAAAATTTATATATCCCATTCACGTAAAAATAAGTGAATCCTACTAATTTTTGTCTATCTCTTCTCTTTACAATAAATTCCGCTCATTTTTATGTGAGTGCAGCTGATTTTTTTTTATAATAAAAGTAGAATTATTTTTTTAATATATATATGAGGTAGGATATTCTTATTAGCAAATTTCTCTACCTATGTAGCACCGACACCGACACGTGACACGATAAGACACGACACTCCGACACGTTAATTCTGAAAAATGTTAGATTTCGACACGTTAGGACACGTTTTGATATTAAATAATATTTTTAATTTATGTAGTGTATATTATATTTAATATTCGATAATTTAACAAAAAAAATAAAACTAAACTTATAATATTCATCAATTTTGCAAAGAAATATAAGATATCTCAAATATTTATATTAAACTCAATAAAATGGTAATCATAATCCAACAAATCTAATAGTTGGAACTAAAAACTCAACGCAACACAAACTTTGAAACTTTTTTTGAATTTCGATAACGTGTGTTGGAGTGTCGGGGAGTGTCGGAGAGTATCGGGAAGTGTCGGACATGACACGTTAGGGTTTTTGAAGTGTCGGTACTTCATAGTTCTCTACTACCACTCTAATTATAATAACCGAATAAAAATAATAGTTAAAGTAATAAAAAAATAAAAAAAATAAAAATATTAGATAAATAAATTATTATCATTATTATTATTATTATCATTATTATATTTGCTATAAATAAATTAATTAATATTATTAATAAATAAGTAAAGAAATAAATTTCATTTATGTTACATGTGTTACTACATAAAATTATATGGGCAACATTGAATGTAATATATGATAAGCCTTATGATGAATACTACTTACTTATAAAAATAAATAAATTAAATAACATATGGTAAATAAAATAATTAAAAAAAGAATAAATTTTAATAATATATATATATATATATTAAATTATTTTCTTAAAATATATAATTACATTAAAATTCTAACTAAATGTTTGCTAAATATTCTAAATTATTAATTATTTTATAAGAATTAAATGAATATTAAAATAAATTTATATATAAATTAATGTAATAAAAAAATATATATATATATATATATATATATATATATATATATGTACATGGCAAGGAGGGGGCCACGTGGGTCACCCCTACAAAGCCACATCCTAAATAAAATGATATAATACACATGAGGTATTAGCAATGATGTAAAAAAAAAAAAATAAGAAACGTAAAAAGAAAGAAACATCTATATATATATATATATATATATATATATATATATATATATATATAGGGTTTTGTAATTCTCATTTAACATGAGAATTGAAATCTTCCTACATAATCTTCGATTTACATGCTGATGTGGGTCTACATATAATTTTTTTTTAACATATGGATCCCACATGTTTTTTATCTCTACAACATGAGATTTCAATTCTCATATTACATGAGAATTATAAAATCCATATATATATGATGATAACAACAACACATTCAAGTGTCATTTTCATACAATCAGTATACATTTTGTTACTTTGTTACGGTGAAGGGCGGTGAAAAAAATATACAGAGACGAAGAAATAAGTAAAAGGTAACATTGAGAGAGTAAAATCTTCTCTCTACTTTATTCTCTTCAATCATATTTTTATATACATATTTAGAAAGTTATATGTTGTTGTTATGTAAAAATATTCTATTAATTTCTTCTCTTCTTTAGTAATATTTTTTTATCTATAATTTTACCTTAATCTTTCTTTTAATTTTTGTTATGCTTGTTATATTAATGTGATTCTTTCAGATTTTGAATTTTTATTTTGATACCAATTGAATATTAAAAGAATGTGTAAACTTTATCTTAATAATACTGCTGTGAAGTGACCCACAAAGTTTGGGATCAAAAGGTTTGAGGGTAAGGGATGCCTTATCATGGTTTGAGCTCCTCCATATTATAACCTTTCATATGCAGGAAACCCACAAAATTGGGAATTAAATTAGTTACAGTTAAATATTACGAGATTGCATATTAATATTTGTGATATTATTCCAATTTATGAGAATTACTTGAGAGATTAATATTTTCCGTTATCACGACTGGAAAATGTTATAGTTTAAAAATCTCAATATTACTGAGAATTTTCTCACGTTGTTTTATTTTGTGCTAACCTTTCCAGAAAATCATCATGCCTAACTTATCTTTTTCTGAAGAAGGATGGACTGTGAATGTTTATTTTTATGACGATCGTTGGGAATTTTACATAACAGTTGGAAACCAAGGAGTAGCAGCTATATTCCATGCAGACAGTGTGGAGTCCTATACTTATAGGCTAGACTAGGTTGAGAAGTATGTAATGAATAAACAGTGTAACCTGATGTAGTAGGAGTGTAAGATATATGTGTGGAACCGCTGTACAATATTTAGAATGTAAAATATTTGTACTAACTTACATCCATATGTGATAAATGAAGGATGTCAGCGTTTCTAGTTAATCTTTCTAGATTTATTTTTATTATACTCTTATTTATTTATTATAGTTAAAAGAAAAAATTATACGATATTCCTTATACTGGAATACTCAGAGGTTGTTACACTAATCACTAGTGATTAGAGTCGTAGTAGAGTAACAGTAAAAAAATTGATAGTATAAATATCCTACTTATATATATATATATATATATATATATATATATATATATATATATATGTGGGGTAAATATTTCTGCAGTCACTTTAGACACGGTTATCTATAGAGCTAGCCCAAAAACTACGTCATTTTGATTAATGAAGAGTGTTTCTGTAATTTTAGGTGAATTAATGAAGGGTGTTTTTGTAATTTTTTATTTTTTTATCATATACATTTTACTGAAATACTCTTTATTAACATAACAATACTTTTTATTTTTATGACAATCGTTGGGAATTTTACATAACAGTTGGAAACCAAGGAGTAGCAGCTATATTCCATGCAGACAGTGTGGAGTCCTATACTTATAGGCTAGACTAGGTTGAGAAGTATGTAATGAATAAACAGTGTAACCTGATATAGTAGGAGTGTAAGATATATGTGTGGAGCCGCTGTACAATATTTAGAATGTAAAATATTTGTACTAATTTACATCCATATGTGATAAATGAAGGATGTTAGCGTTTCTAGTTAATCTTTCTAGATTTATTTTTATTATACTCTTATTTATTTATTATAGTTAAAAGAAAAAATTATACGATATTCCTTATACTGGAATACTCAGAGGTTGTTACACTAATCACTAGTGATTAGAGTCATAGTAGAGTAACAGTAAAAAAATTGATAGTATAAATATCCTACTTATATATATATATATATATATATATATATGGGGTAAATATTTCTGCAGTCACTTTAGACACGGTTATCTATAGCTAGCCCAAAAACTACGTCATTTTAATTAATGAAGAGTGTTTATGTAATTTTAGGTGAATTAATGAAGGGTGTTTTTGTAATTTTTATTTTTTTTATCATATACATTTTACTGAAATACTCTTTATTAATTCACCTGAAATTATAGAAACACCCTTCATTAATCAAAATGACGTAGTTTTAGGGTAGTTGTAGATAACCTTATCTAAAGTTGATGTAGAATATTTTTTCCTCTCTCTCTCTCTCTATATATATATATATATATATATATATATAGGGTTTTATTAATCTCATGTTAAAGGATATAAGTTATCTCATGTCATAGAGATAAATTTGTGGGCTCCACCACCTGAAAAATAAAAATAAAAGAAAAGAAAAAGGTGGCACAGTTATCGATGAGTGTGTAGGAGAGAAAATTATCATATGTAGCATAAGAATAGTTTTTCCCACATATATATATATGGCAAAATGATTTGTAAAGTGACTGCATATAAGCATTGATGCAATCTCTTAAAAACTACGTTCTTTTGGGTGAGATAAAAGAAGTTCGCGTTCAAAATTAATTATATAAAATATAAATATTATATTTATTTCTATCTTTATATGGTTATGATTCTCCACAATTATTTCTTTATATTTATTTCCACTTTTATATGGTTATATTCTCCATATTTTATGCTTTCACACTATAAATGACGTAGTTTTATATGACTGCACCAATCCTTAGGTGCAGTCACTGTACATCCGCTAAACCCTATATATATATATATATATATATGGTTCAATCAAATATTTGCCATATATATACTTGAAAGCATTAAATGCGGAGAATCATAACCATACAAAGGATGAAAGCATTAAATGTGGGGAATCATAACCATATACCTATCACGTAAGACGGCTGCAGAAATGATTTTACCATATATGTATATATATGTATATATATATATATATATATATGTATATATATATATGGAGAAATATCCGTTTACAATTTTTTTTACAAATTATACTAAATATGACCGGTCATACATTCTTGATTGAATGATTGAAATATGACCGATCATACTTGAATACTTACTATAATTTGTAAGAGTCTGTAAAAATTTTTTTTATAACTTTCGCTATATAAAAAGAGGGAGATATTCTTACTAAATTTTCTACTACTAACTTACTACATATCTAATCACCATTGAATCAAAGATAGAGAATATTAAAAAGTTTTTGAAAAAACATAAAAATTGATATAATGGTGATTAGATAGGTAGTAAGTTGGTAGTAAAAAATTTTGGTAGTAAGACTTCCTCATATAAAAACGATATTTGGCTCTAAACCTCTAACACACAAACCAGTGAAATCACCAAACACAAAACGCATGCAAATGTCTAACCCAAAAACACTTGAGCCTCTTGTTTCATGAATATGACCACTATTCATTCATCCTCCTCAGCCGCTGAATCCACCATGGAAGACCCCTCAAACCGCCACCACCCCAAGAACAACCACCGCCGTCATCGCCGCCACCCCTCGACCACCGTCAACACCACCACCGGGGAGTCGGATAGGGAGGTGGAGGAGGCGGAGGACGGGGACCCCGAGGTGTGGGCGAACCTGAACAAGAGCTTCCGGCAGGTGCAGTCGGTGCTTGATCGGAACCGGGAGCTGATTCAGCAGGTGAACGAGAACCAACAGTCAAGGATAGCCGAAAACATGGTAAAAAATGTGTCTTTGATTCAGGAACTCAACGGGAACATTTCCAAGGTTGTCTCTCTTTACTCTAATCTCAATTTCAATTTCGCAAACGTGTGTCATCAGCGTTCCAACAACTCTGCTAATAACAGCCGTGACAAATAAAAAAGGGTCTTGTTCTTGTTCTTGTACCATTACTCTACTTTGTCTCTCTTTCCCTCTCCCTCACGGTATAGTAATAACTTAATAAGTGGCTATTTCTAATATTATGTTATGCAGAAGAGATATTCTTACTATCAAAATCTTCTACTACCATCTTATTATCTATCTAATCACCATTAGATCAAATTTTTTTATATTTTTTTTCAAATTTTTTTTAATTTTCTCTCTCTTTGATTCAATGGTGATTTGATCGGTACTAAACTAATAGTAAAAAAATTTGGTGGTTAGAATGTTATGTATGTGATGTTTGTTGGAGTTGAAAAATTGTGATGGTAATTTTGGACTTTGTTTTGTCATCATGTCAATAAGGACTATGAATGTGTGAATTGCGTTCTTTTCAATTTTTCTTTTGGTGATATGGCAAAGTTAAGAGTATTATGCTTGTTTCAATATTTTATACTTGTACTATCTTCTTGTTTAAAAGGATGATGATAGTAGTAAACATCTTGTTAAGCCCACATGCTTGATAGGCATTAGTAATTAGGCTAATCTATGTGGCTTTTGCTCTTTCTAAAGAATCTTCAAGATCTGAGAGGTTACATACCCTTTCTTTGAAACCTGATATTCAGAGTGACTAGTGCCTGTTTGGATGAGTTTTTTTTTGCCTGATTGGATGAGTTTTTTTTTTCTTCAAAAGCTGTTCACTTCTTATTTTTAGTTCGTCTGGATGTCTGTTTTAAAAAAAAAAGAAGTCACAAAAAGGCTAAAAACTTATTTTTTTTCAGAAGATAAAAATTTTAACTTATAAGAAAAGCAGAAATCAAAAGTCAAATATTTTTTAAAAAATATAAGTAGCATTAACTTTTATAAAAAACATTTCTAAAATAAGAAAGAGATAAAAATTACTTTTTTGAGGACTCGTGGTTGATTGGAGTTTGGCACCCTGGAATGCAATATCATACTTGTGAAATCTGGATATTTATGGCCTTTTGGTTTTACACAGGATAGGGAGAAAGAAAAGAACATTTTATTTTATTTCATTATGCTCCATTTGTAATTGGGATTTAAATTGCAGCAGTGGAAGCTGTAGCAGAGGACATGATATGATGCACTTATAAAGTTAAATTATTAAATATTCTTGTGCCCGTTAAGAAAAAAAATAAAAAAATCATCTTAAAAGTTCAGAGGATAGCATTCTTCATCATGATGACTAGACAAGCAAAATAGCAAGATTACAGGCTTCAATTACACGAATACAAACTTTTAGTCTGCAAATTTTGTTTATTTACTATATGATAAAAGTATACACACAGAATTTGTGAATCATGGTAGAAGGCAAAGCTGAGTAGTGTCTGTAGTAGAATCAGTCTCAACTGATATAAACAATGTCATGAAGTTAATTCCCCACTGTCTAATATGACAACCTTGACTTTGGGAGAGCCGCTTTCACTTCCATATGATTCAATGTGGCTTTTTGACCTTAGTAATTTCATTTACATAAGATTTTAGTGCAATAATTTTTTAGTCAAACATATTACCTATACAATGCATAATAACGCGGTACTGTGGCAATCACTTTAGGACGTGACACTTTAGCAACCGCGTCTTTTGCATTTATTCCTGACCATTGGAACGTGATACCCCGGCAATTACGTCATATTCCCAAGATGCAATGGTGGGACGCACTGACACGCGGCTGAGAGGGTACCACGTCTTGGGAATAGGACGTGATTGTCAGGGAATCACGTTCCAGTGGTCAGGAACAAATGCAAAGAACGCGGTTGCTAATGTGTCACGTCCTAAAGTGATTGTCATATTACCGCGTCGTTATGCATTATATAGGTAATACGTGTGACCAAGAAATTATTCCGGTAAAACCTTATAAAAATGAGACTACTAAAGTCAAAAAGTCATTCAATCTAGTACAAAACATCCATACCAGAAAGTACCTTTCCAAATACAACATGGCGCCCATCCAGCCTTCCAAGAAACAAACGGAGGCATGTGAATCAGTGAACTTGAGAAAAGGCCTCAACAGTAATTATAAAAACTTGAGAAATTAAGCTTTTCTTCTTAGATTCCTCCTCTTCTTTGACATATATTCTTTGAAAACATATCTATATTAGGAAGCTCAATGTTTGAAGTTAAGCCTTTTTACTCATATACATTTAAAATAAAATTCATTCGTAATAAAAAAAAAATCCACTCCCCGTTAAACCTGACTAGCGAGTGTGGGGTGGAGAAAATCCTTGTACGTAGCTTGAGCAATCTAGTCAATTTGTCCATGTTAAAATTCTTAAAAATGGGGAACTGTTCACCTTCCTTACAGCTATTTATGCAAGTCCCCGTGAAGAGAAGAGGAACTCTTTATGGCAAGATCTTAGAAGACTGAGCTCTCAGGTAGCGGATCCTTGGATTATGGGTGGTGATTTTAATGAGATTGCACATTCATCAGAGAAAAAAGGAGGGACTATTGTAGATATAACAAAATGTCAAAAGTTTGCTGAAGTTCTAGATGATTGTAAAGTAATAGATTTGGGTGGAGCTGGTGTTTTCTTTACTTGGCAAGGTCCTAAGGGGGGACACTTGGATCATATTTTTAAGAGACTTGATCGTGTATGTGCCAATGAAGATTGGAGATTGAAATACACAGATGCAAATGTTCGGGTGCTTCCTAGGATTGAATCCGATCACAATCCTTTTTTAGTAGAGCTACATGCTAATCATGCTCATTTAGGGGCAAAGACCATTTAGATTTGTAGCAGCATGGCAGCAACACCCAATGTTCAATTCGTTCCTTGATGAATATTGGCAGTATAATGATACGTGCAATAACATGCTCAAGAGGTTGGTCCCTCCATTAAAACAATGGAACACCAATGTTTTTGGGAATATTTGGCGAAGAAAAAGGGTCTTCTTAAGTCAATATATCGGGTCCAGCAGCAAAGAATGACAAAGGAATCTCATTATCTGGCTATGAAGGAAAACAAGCTACAAGAAGAGTTGTCCAGTATTCTAGAACAAGAAGAGTTGTTGTGGTTCCATAAGTCAAGGGAGAAATGGATTGTTGATGGTGATAGGAATACTAAGTTCTATCATCTGAAGACAATCATCCGTAGGATCACCAACAAAATTATGAGGTTGAAGAATGATACTCAAACATGGATGTCAGATCCAAGTGCTCTTCAAGATTTGGGTCGGAATTTCTATTTGAAACTTTTTAAAGAAGAGGATTCAAATAGGAAATGGATTGCAACTGAGGATTGGTGGCCAGTAATAGCACAAGGCACTTTGCAGGACCTTAAGAAGCCACCTTCCATGAAAGATATTTGTCATGCTGTTTTTGATATGGGATCCTTTAAAGCACTAGGAGCTGATGGATTTCAAGCAATTTTTTCCAGCATAATTGGGATAGAATTAAGGATCAAGTTTGTCAAGAGTTCTATTATTTGTGGCAGAATCCAGCGGACATTAAGAGAATTAATTCAACTCTCTTAGTTCTAATTCCCAAAGTTACAACACCTACTCTAATGAATCATATGCGCCCTATATCTCTCTGCTCAGTTCTCTACAAAGTGCTCAGTAAAATTGTTGTTAATAAGCTAAAACCAATAATGCAGAGGATCATTTCTCCATGCCAAGCTAGCTTCATTCTGAAATGTCATATTCAAGATAATATTATTGTTACTCAAGAGCTTGTTCACACTATGCATCGAATGAGAGGTAGGAAAGGCTTCATGGCTATTAAAGTGGACTTAGAAAAGGCTTATGATCGAATTAGCTGGGGCTTCCTTAGAGAGATTTTTTCAGAAATAAAATTGCCAGGTAATTTTTTAAATATTATCATGGCTGCTGTTACAACGTCAAACATTAGTTTGCTTTGGAATGGTGAATTAACGCCAGAGTTTCAACCCTCTAGAGGTGTGCGGCAAGGTGACCCCAAATCTCCTTTCTTATTTGTGCTAGGAATTGAAAAACTCTCCCATATTATTGCTAATGCTGTTGGTAAAGGGGAGTGGAATCCAATAAGGGTTGGCAAAGGAGGTCCTGAGATATCTCATTTAATTTTTGCTGATGACTTGATGTTGTTTGCGGTGGCTAGTGAAGCAAAAATGGGTGTGATTGTCCATCTATTGAATGAGTTTGCTTTAATGTCTGGTCTTCATGTGAGCTTGGCTAAAACCAGCATATACTTCTCTAAGAATGTTGATGATATCAAAGCAGACAAGATCGCGAGTTTGAGTGGTTTCTAAAGGACAAGGAATTTGGGTCGTTACCTTGGAGCGATGATGCAACACGGAAGAGTTTCCAATGCCTTATTCAATGATATTGTTGATAAGGATAAGTCAAAAATGCAAGGTTAGCAAGCACAGTGCCCATCTATGGTAGGTAGGATTACGTTGAGCAACGCTTAAGTTTCAACTGTGCCTTTCTTCCAAATGCAAAGTACTAAGTTGCCTAAATCCATTTGTCATGAGGTGGAGAAGGTACAACGCCAGTTTATTTGGAATGGAACTGATCAAAAAAGAGGGAATGCTTTGATCGGGTGGAGTACTACAGTCCAATCAAAGCAAAAGGGAGGTCTTGGAGTTAAATGTCTTGATGTTATGAACGATGCTTTTTTGGGTAAGTTAGCTTGGTAAAAATTGATCATAATGCGCTTTGGGTGCGGGTTCTAAAAGCAAAATATAACGGTAGAAGAAATCAGCTGGATCTTTTTACCAGTAGAACTGAAGACTCGCTCCTTTGGAGGAGTATTTGCAAGGTGTGGTTGGAATTAAAAGAATATGTCGTGTGGGAACTTGGTGATGAAGCTTCGGTCAACTTCTGGACAGATCCTTGCATCCCCAATGTGGGTCCCTTAGTAAATGTTTGCATGAAGGAGCTTAGTGGGAATGTTCTAGCCATGAAAGCTAATGAAATTCTAGATACAAATGACTATTGGGATGTGAACATGCTTCAATCTTGCCTGCCGCATAACATCTTAGAGATAGTGACTGGTTTCCTCCCTCATGCAGTAAATGACGGATCAGACGTAGAAAGATGGAGTATTGGGGATCATGGTTCCATAACAGTTAAGGATGCCTATCAGGTTCTTTTACAGAAACGATTTCCACTTGAAAATCAAATTATTCCGGATCATGTATGGAATGCCCTTTGGCATTGGAAGGGTCCAGAGAGAGTGAAGTATTTCATGTGGAAATGTCTGCATCGTAGATTGCCAACTAGAGCATGGGCTGCGAAATGGTCAGACGCGAATCCAATTTGTTCTAGATGTCTTAGCGCATATAAGACAGAATTCCATGTATTGAGAGATTGTGTTGTGGCAAAAATAGTGTGGGATAAAATGCTATCAACTAGGAGACAGGCTTCTTTCTATGATTTAGAATGGGTGGATTGGGTGTCTTCAACATATGTAATGATAGGTCAAGACCCGTAAGTCTGAATTGGGATACAATATTCCTTTTAACTTGTTGGGAGTTGTGGAATGATAGAAATGCTGTTTATCATGGAAAGGAAGGATTTGCTGGTTTTCTTATCGTGCATAAGGTGCAACGCATGGCTATGGATATCGAGCAAGCTTTTGGTGATAAAGGCAACAAGAAGAAGGTTGGCATGTTATTTCAGATACATATTGCATGGCAGCCACCAGATCATGGATAGATAAAATTAAACACAAATGGTGAAGCCAAAGGAACTCCAGGAATAGCTGCATGCGGAGTATTATGTAGATGATCTGATGGTCAATGGCTAGGGGGTTTTGCTTATCATGTGGGCATTGCATCAGCTTTGACAACTAAATTATGAGGTATTCTGAAAGGTTTGGAATTTTCTTGGAACAGAGGGTTTAGGAAACATATTTTTGAAAGTGACTCCACTTCGGTGATCACGCTGCTTACCAGTCAAGGTAATGATGTCCGAGAGTCGCGTATTGTTACTCGCATTCGGACTTGGATGAACAAAGATTGAGATGGGATCTCAAGGCTCAACACATTCACCGTGAAGGAAATCAATGTGCTGATTAGCTTGCCAACCATTTGATTTTCCCCAACTAGAACTCTATCTATAAGGAGTTTAGTCATGTTCCTCCAGGGCTTAGATGTTTATTTTTTGCTGATATTTGTGTTGTTACTAGCATTAGGAACGTTTATATTGTCTAGTTATTTTTTGGGCTGTTAAGCCCTTTCTTTCACCAAAAAAAAAGAATGAGCATTCAACAAAGCCTTAAAGATAAAAAAGTCACTCGGAGCTTGAAGGAAAGTTTGCAGTTTTATTCAATAAAAAAAAAATTATAACAAAAAAATACCTAAAGGGGTAATTAATTAATGAAATTAATATTTCTCATGTTGTAAAATATAACTACAAACACATAAAAATGTAAGAAACTCATGTAAAGATAAAAGAAAAAATATAAAACATGGGTCATGAACACTTTTATATGTATATAGGAGATAAAATTATCTCCTACAACATATATGAAAAACACTAATCTCTTAATTTTTATGCAAAGCAATCCAATCTTAATTTGGTACTAATTTTTTAAAAATAAAATAAAATTTATGTTAAAATCAGTATGAATAAGATATATAAGTTTTAAAATAAAAAATATATCAAATTCGTAAATAATATATCTGTCATAAAATCTCTAAATTACCTAAATAATATCAAATGATAAAATCACAAAATGGTCATAATTAAAAAAGACAGAAAGCATAAACTATCTTTTTGAATAATGTAAATTATCTTATGCAACATGAATTCTTTAAGATTTCAACTGCAAGACTCCCACATTAGAAATGATATTTTAAAATTCATATCCATTGTCGTATAAATACACATAAATTGTAAAGAATTATGCAAGACAACATAAGTCAGAAATGATATTATAACCCACAAATGAATACATTCTCATTTTCATGTAAACACACAAGAAATTGTAGAGCTTACCAAACAAGCAATCACTAATATCGAACAAAGTTCTTCTTAACTAAATTTAAGAACGGTGGCCATTTTGCCACACCTCAACAAAAAAATTATTAGACTGCCACGCCAATAATAAAATTTGCCAGAATGCCACGTGACATAATTCGCTACCCTGTGTAGCGAATTATTCTTGCTGATGTGGCAAGTCATAATTGGTTGGAATAATTCGCTACACAGGGTAGCGAATTACGTGAACTAGATCAGCTTGCACAGTCAGCAAAAATGCCACGTGTCAAGTAAGCTGTAATTCGCTACACTATGTAGCGAATTATGCCCAACAGTCACCTGCTGCACTGGACATGTTTGCCACGTGCTATTCATGCACAAGTGGGTAGCGAACTTGGTGCAATTCCCCCCTATTTAATCCCTTTCCCCCCACCCCTCCCCCCATCTCCTCTAACTTTCTCCCTCAGTTCCTCTATCTCTAAGTGCTTTCTCTCTCTAAAAGGTTAGTTTTCAAATTTATTTAAATTTCGTTGCTTTAATATTTAATTTAATTTATTACTTTATGCATTATTTAATGTGTTATTTTATTTAATGTTGATAATTAAAACCTTAGGTTAGTTAATGTGTTAATTTTTTTTTTTTTTTTTTTGGTAAAAGGAAAGGGCAAAAAGCCCCAAACAACACAGACTAGTTCAGATTAACTCTACGAAAATTACAAACCAACGAAAAATCTGCCAAATACAAAGGCAAAATCCCAGGAGGAGGAGAATCAAAAATAGTGAAATTATTATTCAAATGATGCTCCAAAGGATATTTAGACAACCAGTCTGCACATCCATTGCTTTCTCTAAACACGTGAACCAGATGCACCTCCCACTCTTTTTGTAACCATGCTCGAATGTGAGTCACCAAACGAGACTCTCGAGCTGCTCCCCCAAACTTAGAGAGCATAGTGATCACTGAACTAGCATCACTTTCTAAAACACAACGACGCCACCCTCCATTCCAAGCCAATTCAAGACTTTTAAGCACACCCCAGAGTTCGGCAACAAAGGCCGAGCACTTACCAATGTGATAGGAAAATCCTTGAATCCACCTACCAGTCTCATCCCTCAAAAGGCCTCCACAAGCCGCATCTCTAGTATTGAATTTGGATGCCCCATCTGTGTTAATCTTAATCCAACCGGTATTAGGGGGCTGCCACACAACAGGTATGTGAATCTGTCTTCTACCAGACATCCCAAACGCACGCAGATTCCAAGCCGAAATGATCTCTTGCACCTGCCTAATAATTGTTTGACTCTTATAAGCCAAAAAATTATCCTCCTCCCCATGGGCCACTTCATTCCTCCAACGCCAAGCACAATCCACTGTAATCGCGAACCAGATAGGCCAATGCTCATTTAGTTTCATGACAACATCATTCTTCAAGTTCAGGAGCAACCAGGAACTTAAATCTGCACTAAAAAACATAGAGTAAAAAGCAGGGTTAATGAGCTCCTTCCACACCTGCTTTATTTTATTGCAGTCACGAGCCATATGTAAAATGGTCTCATCATGTATCTGACACAGGGGGCAGGTTGGAGAAGCCATGTTTCTTCTAGCCAACAAATCTCTAGTAGGCAAGCGGACATGAGCAATCTTCCATAACAGGATACAGACCCGACTAGGGACATGCAACCTCCAGATTAAAGACCATACACCCTGCGCATGCTCCTCCTCCTCATCAACATTAAGTAGAGCATTGTACAAGTGTTTTACAGCAATCTCACTAGAGCCTTTAATATTCCATCTGAATCTATCCACTCCTCCATCTCCTTGAGGTGGAAGCATACTCCGAATTGTTTGAAGGATACTAACCGGAAGGAAATTTGAGATAGACCCACAATCCCACATCCCATCATCAGTAACATATTCATTAATTGTCTTTTCCCTTACAGAATCCGAGAGAGGAATGAGAGCTTTGCTAGCTAAATTGCTATCATGATCCACCCATCTATCCTCCCAGAACCTGATTGTTGACCCATCACCAATGTCCCAAATCAATCTAGTATTCAACTTGTGCCAAACCTCACACATGGCCTTCCAAAGTATAGAATTACCAGCTCTCCAATTGAATACAACCTGCCCATTTACCACAGTCACATATTTGGCCTTCAACACCTTAACCCACAAACTATCATGGTTATTAAGAAAGTTCCAAATAATTTTCCCAATAAACGCTTCATTCATCACTGCGAGGTTCTTAATACCCAGCCCACCTTTGTTCTTTGGCTTAGTGATAGCATCCCAACCAATAAGATGCATATGCTTTTTATCAACTGAATCACCCCAAATGAATGCCCTTTGAAGTTTCTCCAATTCATTACAGATATTCTTAGGTAACAAAGTATACTGCATATGATAGTAGGGTAAAGTAGATAGAACAGATTGAGAGAGAACAATTCTACCTGCTTGGGAAAGGGATTTAGCTTGCCAGCTATTCAATCTTCCCTTTGCTCTATCTACTACACTAGCAAATGAGGATTTAGTGACCCTACCATGTTGAATCAAAGCTCCAAGATACTTGCCAATATTTGTCACTCTCTTAAATCCACTTATCTGAAGGATTTTATCAGCAGTCTCACTAGGAGTGTTCTTAGAAAAAAATACATTGGTTTTCTGTTCACTAATTTTCTGACCAGAAACTTCAGCAAACAGGTTCAAGCATCTGAGGAGGATATGGATCTGATCCTCACTAGCCTCCAAGAAGAGCATTAAATCATCAGCAAATAGTAAATGAGAGATCTTCGGACCACCTCTACCAGCTTTGATAGGATGCCACAACTTACCATCCACTGCAGTCTGAATAATATGGGATAGCTTTTCCATTGCTAGCACAAACAAATACGGGGATATTGGATCTCCCTGACGAACCCCTCTACTAGGTTGAAATTCATCAGTTATGTTCCCATTCCATAAAATGCTAGTTTTAGGAGAGGAAACAGCAGTCATTAATAACTCAGAAAGATGCCCAGGAATTTGAATCTCCATTAAAACATTTCTAAGGAAATTCCAATTGAGCCGATCATATGCTTTCTCCAAATCAACTTTTATAGCCATAAAACATGTCTTACCTCTCATTTTCCTCATAGAATGCACTAACTCCTGGACCACAATAATGTTATCCTGAATATGCCGATGAGGAACAAAACTAGACTGGGCAGGAGACACCAGCTTCTCCATTATTGTCTAATAATTTTAATTCATGCATAAATGTTTAGGAGTATTTCATTTATTTTTTTAATTATTCTCTAATAATTTTGTAATATTATTTAATATTGATATTTGAAACCGTAGGTTAGCAATATGTTAATTTTTTGACACATAAATGGTTAGGTCTAATTATTTATTTTTTAGTTATGCATTAATAATTTTGTAATATTATTTAATCTTAGTATTTGAAACCTTAGGTTAGCAAATTTATTAATTTATTTAACACATAAATAGTTAGGTGTAATTATTTTTTTATGCTCTAATAATTGTTTAATATTATTTAATGTTGATATTTGTAACCTTAGGTTAGTAAATGAACTACTTTTTTTGATGCATAAATGGTTAGGTGTAATTCATTTATTTTTTTTTATTTGCGCTGTAATGATTTTTTTAATATTATTTGATGAGGATATTTGAAACCTTAGGTTAGCAAAATTATTAATTTATTTAAGACATAAATAGTTAGGTGTAATTAATTTATTTTTTAAATTATGCTGTAATAAATTTGTAATATTATTTAATGTTGATATTTGAAACCTTAGGTTAAGGAATGCGTTAATTTTTTTCACGCATAAATGGTTAGGTCTAATTTAATAAATTTTTTATGCTCTAATAATTGTTTAATATTATTTAATGTTGGTATTTTAAACCTTAGGTTAGTAAATGTGTTAACTTTTTTGACGCATAAATGGTTTGGTCTAATTATTTAAGTATTTATTTATGATCTAATAATTTTGTAATATTATTTAATGTTGGTTTTTGAAACCTTAGTTTAGCAAATTTTTTAATTTATTTAATGCATTGATTGTTAGTTGTAAACTATTTAATTATTTATGCGTTCTTAGTTTTTGAACATTACTTATTTTATTGTTTTGTAATTTGTTAATTATCTAATTTATTTTTACTATATTATCATGGTTTCTTAGTTTTTAAATTATCGCTAATATTGATTTCATTATTCATTTAGATAGACCTATGGAGCATGATGATGCACCTCGTCCGGGGTTTCCGTGTAGCGTCATTGACAATGAGCCCGAAGAACGTACTCTACGACTTTACAGGATAAGCATATATCCACACATGTGAGGATCCGAATTCCAAGATCGTGTGATTAATGTGCGACATGTTGTGACAGATAATCAAGATGATATTCCCAAAGAGATTCTTCCATGGCTTATGCAGGCTGGGTTCTACCATATTGCGTGCTTGCGCAACCATGAGGTTAGTAATTTTTTATTATATGACCTTGTAATATGGTTCAGGGATAATAATACCTATCCATTGCTTGTGGAACGATGGCGCCCCAGAGACACGGACGTTTCATATGACGATGGATGAGGTCACCATTATCCTAGAGGATGTACATCATCTACTAGGATTGCCCACGGATGGTGAGGTTGTGTCGGGGCGACATGGACAACATCCATTTAAGCAGATGGTTAATTACTTCTTGGGAGTTGATCCACAGGCCGGTAGGGATTTGTCTAAAGGTTTATTGGGTCTCCACTTTCTACGAGACAAGTTTCAACATTATGCTAGCCACACCGCCACTGAGGTGGACCGTATGAGATATACTCGCGCATTAATATTGCACATAGCAGTGAATAGTAATTATATACTATATTAAATAGTTAAATGCATACGTTAAAATACATACCTAACTTCTTCAACTGCTTCTTCATCATAACATTCTTGAACCTGTGATTGAAATTACTACCCACGTGGCGAAGGCAATACACATGGTATGCCTGTGGTGGAGCCCATCCTAGGTCAACATTGTTCACTGTAGACAAGATGCCCGAATGACAATCAGAAATGAGACAGATTTCGTGCTTCTGCGTGACATGTATTTGAATAAGTGATAAGAACCAAGACCAGTTGTCAGTATTCTCCCTAGAACAAATAGCGAATGCAATTGAAAGAATTTAATTGTTTCCATCAACTGCTATAGCAATCATTAGGGTACCCCGATATTTGCCATATAGGTGGATACCGTCGATAAGGATAATTGGCTTGTAATAATTGAAAGCTTCACAACACTGTTTAAATGTCCAGATCACCCTTTTGAACACCTTGTGAGCTTGGTCTATGCATCCATCAACAAAATGGTCACACAAATCCAATTTATAGGCGGATCCTGGAGAAAAATGCAACATGTAATCCAACCATCTTGGTAGGAACACATTCAACTCATCCCAGTCATCGAAGACTTTTACAATAACCTTTTGCTTTGCCTTCCATGCTTTCCTATATGATATATGGAATCCAAGGCTGGTTGCTATCCTTTCTTAGATTAGGCCAATTTTGACACTGGGCTCCTCTTTTATCATTTATGTGTGTGGTCAAACAAGAATGTATTAGTAAATCGTGGACAAAATTTTATAAACTTAATAAATAAAATTATATGCACCTAAGATCAATGAACATATGAGATTTGAGTCCAACTGCTTGTGATCTTGGGTTAGACTCTGACTAACACATGTGTGTTCGTTGTTCCATATGCCTATAACCCAATCACCCGTACCCTTTTTAGGTATGCCCTCATTCCACTTGGACAACTGGCGTTATGATTTTGACAAACCATTATCAACCTTTTCGTATCACTTTTGTTTATGATTGTTGTGCAATGATTTTCCATACAATATTGTTTGATTGCCATCTGTACATCTTGCTTAGTGTCAAACATTTGATCCTTATATAGCTCGTGGCCCATCTGCCAGTTAGTATTTGTGCTCTAAGCATATCATCTAACTCTTGATCTGGGTATTCCCAATTAACATTCGTGTAATGGCTTATTCCAGACCAAAATGGTAGATTCTCATTTCCTGCATAATAACATCATCGAACACCCGCTTTGTGTAGTTTAATTTTATATTAGATAAACACTAATAAAGTAATAATGGTTACGCACCTGCAACTGGCGGGTCCTGCATTTCGACAATGCCTGGTGATGGAATTGGTTGACCAACTGTAGTAGATGAACAACAATAAAAATCACTATCGACATCTGTATCTGATGATTAGCTGTCCAGAACAAGAACTACGTCAACCTATTCCTCAGAACTATCTATACACCAAGATAGATCGTACATGTCGTGGGCCGCCATGAATTCATCACAAATTTGCTGAGTTGGTGGTGCAAGCGCGGGTGACGAGTCCTCATCTTCCGGATTGACCACTGGCTCCATGTTTACGTCGATGAAGTCAGTGGATGGTGCAAAAAGTTGACTGCTTGATTGTCCACCGTAGTTGACTTCTGCATACAGTTCAATAAATCTTGACCCACCGACTTTCAAAGTGCTTGCATCTACTACTAACGCTACATCTTCATCTTCAATAATTTCCACACCAACCCACTACACGGGGTTACCCGAAACACATCTAGCAGTCAATCGAATAAGAGTTTGACCATGTTGTAATCTCAACTTCTTGTATATTATCTTCTTCAGCTCATGAAGATTGCATGTTGAACTCATCCGAAATATTTTTGCATCACCTTCAAAAACTTGCTCGTTCGGTCCCAAATATTTTCTCCCATTATAATAAATAGTGGCGATTAAATCATTCCTACCCTCACTCATTGTACAAAATAAGAAAAAAAAAAACTAACATTCAAACATAACACAAAAGTAGTAAATCTGAATATAAAAGGAAATTTTTCGCACTTGGTAGTGAGGCACCAAAAATGGAATGTTTTGGCAATTTATAGTAAGTAATTCGCTATGCAAAATAGCAAATTATTGCACATAATTCGCTATACCCCTAGCAAATTACAAGGGGAGATGACATTTGTCTATGATGGGTCAGGTTTGGACCTAATTCGCTATGAGTCATAGCAAATTTGAATACATAATTCGCTACCTATTATAATGAATTATGTGGGGTTTTGACACGTGTCTAGACAATGATTGGATAAGAACTGACCGGACTGACACATGATTCGCTACACAGTGTAGCGAATTACAGCTTGCTTGACACGTGGCATTTTCGCTGACTGTGCAGGCTGATCTGGTTCAGGTAATTCGCTACCCTGTGTAGTGAATTATTCTAACCAATTGTGACTTGCCACATCAACAAGCATAATTCCCTACACAAGGTAGCGAATTATGCCACGTGGCATTTTGAAAAATTTTACTCTTGGCATGACAGTTTTGTAAATTTTTTGTTGAGACGTGGCAAAATGGTATTGTTCCCTAAATTTATATCTAAGTGAATAAGCAAGGACATTTCTACCCCTAATTCATTTAAAATACATCGTGAATTCGTGATCTTAACTTAGAAATTTTAATTACAAATGTATCCTCAATTTATTTATTTTGTTGTTATTTTAAAATCTGTATTACTTTTAACTTTTAAGTAATTAGAGTTTAAATATGTTTTTAACCTCTAAAAATATATTACATTTAATTTTAATTTTAGTTTCAGTCTAAATTTTTCTGAAAGTGTGCCATGGTAACATGGCTAATAAAATTCCAACTCAAGCATATCATGTATCCCATATACATTACATTATTCGCCACCATTGATACTAAGGATGAGTTGGCGTTATTGTAAAATGGAAAAGGTGTGTGTGATTTTAAAAGATATAAAATTATGTTATTTTAGTACAAAATAGTGTATTTTATGGTGAAAGAAACAGTTATATAATAAAAAGGGGTTTTAGTTTATCCTTTAATATGATACAAAAAAATTTCCTACACACACAACATTTTGTGGGGCCCGCACTTTCTAAAGCAAAAAAAATAATAATAATAAGGGACGCAAAACGAATCGCTATAACATTACACAATCACTTTTCCTACAATATAACTCTTATAAAACCCTAATAGAAATCATGGTGGAAAAGAGTAGGAATTTTTTTTAATTTAAACATTAAATAAAGGGAGTTATTAATCATGGTGGAGTTACTTTGGAAGGCTGTGGGGAACTTGGGAGCATTTTGGTGGCAACAGAATATAATTACCAGCAATACACAAGACTAATTTTCTTTTCAATCACAAAGCAAAAAAATAAAGCCAATCATAAAATCACTATGATGCTAGCTAGCATGTACAACTAAAACACACAAGCAATAAAATACTTCATTTATAAGGGTCGATTCAGTTGTTGCAGGACAGCTTGAGTAGATAGTGACAGGAAATGTCCAAAAGAATTTTGAAGTAAATTTTTTTTTTTTAAAAAAAAAAAGAAACCCATGAAAACTGCAGTAAACAAGCATAACAAAGCTCCAGCATAAACACCAGGTTTTAGCAAAAGAGAGAGTTTCCATGCCATAGGTGTTGATTCTGTGAAGCCTTGGGTAGTTAAGTTAAAAATAAAAATCTTAAGATGAAATAAAGTTAGACTTGCATAAAATCTTATACACTTGTATAAAAATGAAATAAGAAGGTAGACTCTTCGCTGAAAATTAGACTAAGACCCTTCAATTAGAAATAGAGGACCCGAGCCCAAGTTATGTAAATGCAATCATATAACATCAAATCAAATCAATCACTACATTTAACCGATTGATTAAACAGGCTTCTCTTAAAAGATTATTAAAAAGAAAAAGGAAAAAAAAAAAAAAAAAACAGAAACATAAAGACATAGAAAATGTACTAAAACAGCATGAGAAAGAGAGAGAAGGTTAGAATATATATATATATACCAGAGCTTGCTTTGAAAGAGAGGTGAGGGACATGGAGGTTCCCGTTACAGAGGCCATTTCTGAGAGAGAGAGAGTGAGATCTGAGATCGAAAGACGGAGGCAACGAAGTGTGTGTGAGATCTGAGATCGAAAGACGGAGGCAACGAAGTGTGTGTGAGATCTGAGAGATCGAAATACGGAGGCAACGAAGTGTGTGTGAGATCTGAGATCGAAAGACGGAAGCAACGAAGTGTGTGTGAGATCTGAGATCGAAAGACGGAGGCAACGAAGTGTGTGTGAGATCCGAGAGATCGAACGACGGAGGCAACGAAGTGTGTGTGAGATCTGAGATCGAAAGACGGAGGCAACGAAGTGTGTGAGATCTGAGATCGAAAGACGGAGGCAACAAAGTGTGTGAGATCTGAGATCGAAAGACGGAGGCAACGAAGTGTGTGTGAGATCTGAGAGATCGAACGACGGAGGCAACGAAGTGTGTGTGAGATCTGAGATCGAAAGACGGAGGCAACGAAGTGTGTGTGAGATCTGAGAGATCGAACGACGGAGGCAACGAAGTGTGTGTGAGATCTGAGATCGAACGACGGAGGCAACGAAGTGTGTGTGAGATCTGAGATCGAAAGACGGAGGCAACGAAGTGTGTGTGAGATCTGAGAGATCGAACGACGGAGGCAACGAAGTGTGTGTGAGATCTGAGATCGAAAGACGGAGGCAACGAAGTGTGTGTGAGATCTGAGAGATCGAAAGATGGAGGCAACGAAGTGTGTGTTTCTGTCATTATGTTTTTGTGGTTGATTTGAGAGAGAGCTGTGCAAATAGCCATCCTCTAGCTCCTTTAACAATGGAAGAAAGAGGCTAAAGAGTGGTAACAAGGTGTACCACCCTCTAGCCTCTTTCTTCCATTGTTACGCTACTTCCATGGTGGTACTGGTACACCTTCATAGACTTCCTATTTGCATTTTGCACAAACAAAAAATGCTTTACTTGTCACCAATTGAAAGAAACCAATTAGAATCATTATCATAGAACCCATATTAGAAATTGATAGACGAAAAAAATAAAGAACATATGTGATGATGAATCAAAGAGAAGGCGAAAAAGAATAAATGACACCAGTTATGGAGTCTGCCACTCTTCTTTTAGATGCTATCTTTTTTTCCTTTCTCGTCCATATCATTCAGTTATCTCCAGCTGTCATCCACGATAACCCATCCAACGGTTTGCAAGCCATTCCCTGTGTGGGCAATATCTCAACCATTCCTTTCCACTGTTCCAGTTGCCAATCATGTTACTCCACTGACATCTATGTATCCTCATTCCCTAATCAGTTAAAGAACTCTGTTACATTATCACAATCATCAAGACTCAATTATATTAAATTACTTGTGAAATGAGGAGGCATCGTTGAATGATTCATAAAATAAAATAAAATTAATTTTAATATTATTCCAATTAACATTAATGATAAATCAAATTTTATATATTTTTCATAAAATTAATTAATACATAGAACGAGTTAATGATGAAATCCTTAAATAAATTGGTCACGGCGAATGTAATGGGGATAAATTTAAAAAAATTTGACTAGTCAAAAAGTCCGAATTAGTTAAAAAGGCAATCAATCTTAAATATAATATTAATTCAAAAATAATTAGTTAAAATAATAAAATATAAATTTCGTAGATAAAATAACAATTTTATACATAAATATTTCTTTTGGGTAACAAAATTCATTTTTAATAAAATTATGAAAAAGTAAAACTATAAGTACTTCGCATTTAATGAATAGCCATTTAACACGTTAAAATAAATTATGACCTATCTTCGTCCTTGCTGTTTTTTATAGTTAATTTACATAATTGAATATTGTCACAAATAAGCAAACTAAATTAAATCAAGTCATTGAATTTTATAATTTTAAATATTTTTTAGCCAAAAACTCTATTTAAAATATTTTAAGGCCTTATCATCGAGAGTCTCAAAGTCATTAATTAGCATGCATTTAATGTCTTTTATTAAATGCATTTACTAATTTAAAGAATAAAATATTATATTTTTTTATAGTTTGGAAAATTTTCAAAAATTTCCATGTTTTTTTTTTCTTATCACTTATCTTTTTAATTATTTTTTTTCATTTTAATTCACCTTTTAACACCATTAAAATTTAAACTAACTTATCTATATATTTTATCTCGTGATTTGGCTACTGCGAAAGCACTAATTTAACCATATAAACGATTCTCTTCTTTAATAGTGCAATTAAGCGGATTATTTTCAGAATTAATACCCGAACGCTATTAATCAAGTTTGAGTGTAAACATGACTCTACCCCGATTATACCAAACATGATAGGTATGGCGTTGGGAACACATTTGCCACAATTCCACAAAGCATAATTAATGAATCTTCCGACGTTAAAACAAACATACTCTAACAACTTGTCAGAGTAATTAATGATGGCGAAGCAATTTCTTCTCTCTCTCTCTATATATATATATATATATATATATATATATATATATATATAGAGTTTATTATCTATCATTTAAAAACTTTTCCTACACTCACAACATTTTGTGGGACCCGCAGCAAAAAAAAAAAACCTCTGATACGTAAAACGAATCTCTATAACATTACACAATCACTCTTTCTACAACATAATTTTTATAAAATCCATATATATATATATATATATATTTTCTGATGTTGATTTTTCTCATGTTGTGACTGTTGTGGGTCCCATATTTATTATAAAAAGAAAAGTTTTGCACGCGAATCGAAGGGTCTAACATAAGTTGTGAGAAAATGTTTTCCCTATATATATATATATATATATATATATATATAGGGTTTAGCGGATGTAAAGGACTGCACCTAAGGATTGGTGCAGTCATATAAAACTACGTCATTTTATAATGTGAAAGCATTAAATATGAGAAAATAACCATAAAAGTTTATAAAACATTAAATATGCGAATCATAACCATACAAAGGTGGAAATAAATATAATATTTTTATTAGCTATAATTTATTTTAAACGCGAACTTCCTTTTTTCCATCCAAAACGACGTAATTTTTATGTGACTGCACCAAATATACAGTTTACAAATCATTTTGCCATATATATATATATATATATATATATATATATATATATATATATATATATATATATATATATATATATATATATAAACATTTTTGCATGATGTAGATAAGCTTATCTACGGCTTACTAAAACTACGTCGTTTTGGCAAAAAAAAATACACCTCATTTTCTAATATTGAACGTCTTCATCAACTGACCCATTCCCAAAATCATCGTCGTCGAGCAGTGCAGCAGAGCTTCTTCTCCTTTGCTACATGTGTTCTTTCTTTCCGTTTTGATAGCGCTCTTCTCCTTCGTCGGTGTTGCTCTTCCCCCAAATCGTTTTCCCTCATGGTTCTTCTCCTTCGCGTTCGTGGTTGTTCTCCTTCATCGCTGGTAGCCCTTCCCCTCTTGCTTGTTAGGCGTTCACTGCTCCCTCCACCATTTTCTGGTGCGCCCGTGCTCCAACTTTGTAACAAGATCAGGTATAAGCATAGTATAAGCACTAGTTTCCTGAGGTTTTCCCATGGTTTGAACAGCGCGGGCCTGTTGCATCTCGCCAGTTGTTTGTACAGCTCGAGCCTGTTCGTAGTTGGAACGACCCATGCCTCCTCTGTTAGAAGGATATCCAATGATTGTCCAATACCTAGAAGGATCATGATTAGTCTTCCCACAATGAGGACATGTAAGTCGTTCACAATCTGCTTTGTGTTGTGGTACCGTCCTCCTATTGTTTCCTGCCTGAGAAGTTATATTAGTCTGAGCAGCATAGCTGACCACCTCAGCTCTCTCATCCTTCTTTCTTGACATATCTTGATGTGTCTCCTACTGAACCACAGCTGCATAAGCTTGATCTAAATTGGGAAAGGTTGGGTAGTTGAGAATTTGAGTCCTCAACGCACCAAATTGATTATCATCAGGGACCAGTGCTGCAAATAAGCTAGCAATTTCTGACCAGCGATCAGCCTTCTATCTTAGCAATGCAGATGGACCAGATATTCTATTGACCTCCTCACGCAAGAGCCCTTTGGGCTTGAAGCATGGTTATGACACAAGCTCATTATTGGTCTGCCTTGTGCTGTACAAGCCCTTTTTTTGGTCGCCTTGTGCTTTTTTCTTAATTCCACCTGAAAGTGGGGGGCAGTGAGGATCGAACTCGTGCCCTCGTGGTCACTCAAGCTCTGATACCATATTAAGAACCATTTCCTATGATGCACGGATATGGACACGGACACGGGACACGACACGCCGACACGTTAATTTTAAAAAGTATCATATTTCGACACGTTGGGACACGATTTGATATTAAATAAATTTTTTAATATATATAATATAATTTATATTTAATGCATATAAGAGTCCATAATAAGTCATATAAGCAATCAAATATTTAAATTTCATAACATAAATATAAATATAAATAATTTTTCGTACTTTGTTAATTTTTCATGTCAAATTTCATAATAGAAAAAAATTAATTTATAAATTATTTCTTTTATATTTAGTTAACAAAATAAAATTAAGATTAAAAAAAATGTGAAAAACATGTCGAAGAGTTGACCACGTGTTTCCAAATGTTGACCGCGTGTTGGACGCGTGTCCGAGCGTGTCCATGTCGAACATGTGTCTGACACGCAAAATCTTTAAAAACCTGTATGTTCGTGCTTTGGAGACCATTCAACTCAAAATCTTAAGATATTAAGTGAGAACATTTTTTAATGATTTATATTATGAGACTTATTCAACTTGCTATTTGAAACATGCCTTTAATCTTCATATGTGGTCATGTCTTTTCCCCTCTCATGCCTTTAATTCTTGTTTGTTCTAAGGGAAAAATAAATCTCACGTTATAGAAGAATTGTAATCTCATGTGATAGATACATTAAGTGTGAGACCCACCTATTAAAAAAATAAAAAATAAAAAAATGAGTGACACACTTTTTTATAATATGTGTAGGAAGAATTTATTTTCTCACGAGAAAAAAAACCCTTGTTCTAATGCCTTTTTGTAGTGTATAAGACAGCTCAAACCGCAATGTCATCCTTCAAGAAGTGACGAATGGGGGGACCCAGATTCCAGATCGCTTCTATTCTGGGAAGAAAGAGAAAATCAACTGAATAGTTGCTTTCTAACCTTACATTTGTTTAGGGCAACGTTTGGGCCTGCAAATTGCAAGATGTGTTGAAGAGTGGGCAAAAAATGTTAAATTGCTTATTTTAACCTTGTAAAATTAAAAGCAATGTGTTGTAATTTTAAGTTGTTGGCTCAAGGTTATGAAGAGAAATTTGGCCACTAAAAAAATGTGGAAAATAAATTTGAATCATCTACCAATGGAGCTTAGAAGTAAATTTTATTGACCCAGGTCTTCTGGTTATGAGTTGGGCCACAAAAGCCATATGTAAAGTTTAATATTTAAATGGTGCAAACATGTAAGGAAACAATAATAACTCATTTTTTGGCTGCTCATCTACGAGAATGTGAAATATTACAATTTCCAAATTTTGCATTCTGTGTCCTAGTTCAAGGATTTTGCTCTTTCACTAAAGTCCAATAGGATTTAGCGTGTAAGAAGAACTCAAGAAACCTAAAGCACATTCTGCTTAGGGTTAGAATTTCTTGGAATCTATATATATTTTACACTTATAGTAATCAGCCTCTCAAGTCTTCGTTTGGTGGTTGCAGATGTTGAGGTAAGGTCATCTCCCTAAAAATGAGAGTATCCACACATTTCCATTTCTCCTTGAGACATAATCTGAAAGATCTGCCACAGTCCAGCTTCAAGAGGTTGTTCGTTGAGAAGATCCGTTCGTGAGTTCGTGCTGTGATGCAAATGACTCTAGTTTGTGAAGCATCATCTCAGATCTGCGCTACAAGAAATAATCGTAAACAATGATGATTCTATACATCAAAATCGCAATGGTCTTTCCGGAGATGCAATTACTCCTACACTAATAGCTATTATTATAACCATTCTTTTATAAGAAAAACATTTTTTAGTCGTAATCCAGCCTAGATATTTTGGTCCAAGCTGAATCTAATAGTGAGGTTAACCTGAGTCAATCAACAATAATATTTGTCATTGATAATATAATATGATCTATCACCACCGCCCACCGGAACTAGTGAATAGTGATGTTCTCTTCTGGGTAGGGACCAAATTTGTTCCTTTATGCCTTTTTTTTTTTTTTTTTTTTTTGGTAAATCCTTTATGCCTTTTTTACTTCAAGGTATATGTTCTTCTTCGATCATAATTTAATTTGATTTAATTTATTTGTTTATTTGTTTTTGGAGAATAAAGTGTGGAAGATATTTTGGTAGAGCTAGAGTTGTGAGCTGTGACATGTGACGTGAGATGGGATATTTTTTTGACGGCAGACACATCCACGGAGGCAAAACGACGACTTTTTTTGTCGTCGTGGCAATGCACTTTTCGCTTTTTGCATCCAACCCTCTACATATTTTCTTCTCAATGCTATCCCCACTCGCACTTTTTCACCTTCAGTTGACTCTTTTTCTGTTACTACAAATATTGAGAGTCTTCCTCCCTTGATTCCCCCTTCTTTTATTATTTTAATCAAGGGATGAATTTATCTCTTAAATTGTTAAGAGAATAGACCATATACGCAATAAATAAATAAAAATGTAAATTGAATTATTTAGGTTAATAAATTATGCATTAGTTTAAAATATCGAGAGAAGTAATCTAACTTGATAAATAAAAAAAGGAAATCGTATATGAATGGTATACGTTTAGATTAAAATTAAGTTATTCAACTTTTTTAAATAACCTTTCTAACTGTTAATATTTCTTTTGAAAAAAATATTTGTAAAGTTTTACTTTCATAAATGTTTTACAAACTGTCATGTAAGTAATAACGAAAACACTTTGGACTTAATATAATTTTATTTTTTGAATTGGTCAAATAAATCTATCTCATTATTTATAAGAATAAAATTTGTAAAAATATCATTATTCTTTACTTATTATTGAACAACTATTATGTTTGTTTCCACTGTTAGACATCAAGATTTATGTTTAATTGTTTTCTAAAATGATATATTAGGATCACTAATGTTTTTCGGTTTATGTGTAACCTTATCTCAAGCCACTTACATCAATGGCCAATAATATTTCAAACACAAAGTGATATTTTTTTGGGAAAAAATATTTATCTTTTTAAATGATATAATTTATATTCTTTCACTCTCACAAAGAGATGAAATCCACACCTTTATTTTTTTGTAACTCTCTCTTCCTTTATCTATCTCTTTCCTCTTAAAATGACACATATTTACATCAATTAAAATAACATACACTTTTCCCATTTTCTTCTTCATACTAATATGTATAAATAAATTCATTGATCATGGTCGACCGAGAATCATTTCGTACTGATGAGATTGCCTTAAGTACAACCTATGTTAACAAATTGAAATTATTAAATTGTGTACAAGATATAATATTTGGTTTAAAAAAGGTAACATATAATTTGATTTAAAGGAAGCTTAAATAGCATTCCACCGAACTTCGTTGACTTTTCTATCTAGATCTATCTTTCCTTGGTTGGGTTTCCACCTTTTGTAAAGCATTGCACGCACGCGCCTATGGTTGGTCGCGTAAGCTCATTTTTTGGAACAATGTAATGTCCATTTTATTGAACATTATATGTGATTCCCTCTCTCATATCCAAGTGCCAAACGGAGCCCAGATTCTTCCATATCTCAATTCGGCCAAAATATGAAGAAAAAAAAAAAAATATTGAAGGGAAGGATGTGTATATAAATTTTTTTTTATAGATTTTTATAAATTATTTAGTATAATTTAGTGTACTTCCCGATTATATAATGTAAATGTAAGAATTTATAAATAAGAAATTTATAAATATAATCCTCTTCATATATTCAAAACAAAAAAATAAAAGTAAGAATAAGTTAACACTCTAATATTATAAAATGAATAGGTAACATACTCGTAGTTTCAAAGAGTAGGCCAAAGATATACACAAATAATTTTGAAGATAATAGAGAACATAAGCTTATCCATTTTAATGTATTTTTTTTTTTAATCTTTGGTGGTCATATTTTTTTTTTATATATATATTGCATGAGATAATTTGTCTTAAAAAAATATATATATGTATATATATATATATTAGATTCGTTTTTTTACAGTAGATAACTTATCTACAGTGAGCCCAAAACGACGTCGTTTTGAGGTGAAAATCAAAGTATTTTTGTAATTATAATTTATTACAGGGTTATAACAGTCTTTTTCATTATAATTTTTTAATTTTTAACCCAAAACGACGTCATTTTTGGAGCGAATCTAGATAACTTATCTACGTTCACTTTAAAAACATTAAAGCCATATACTTTTATGGGTTTTATAAGAGTTATGATTTAGGAAAAGTGATTGTATTATGTTATAGAGATTCATTTTGCGTGCCAGAGTTTTTTTTGTTGCGGGCCCCACAAAATATTGTGTATGTAGGAAAATTTTTGTGATCATATTTAATGATAGATGATAAACCCTACTTTTATTGTATAAAAAATTTGTATACTTACTCACATAAAAGTAAATAGATTTTCCTAATTTTTTTCTCTCTTACTTTTTACAATAGAATCCACTTATGTGAGTATAGCAAAAAATTTTTTCTACAATAAAAACAAAAACATTTTTTCCTAAACATATATGGGAAAAATTCACCAGTGCCTCTATGGTTCATTTCAAAATCACCCCTGTGATTTTTTTTATTACATATGTCACTGTGCTTTGTAAAAAAATAAAAAATCATAGGGATGATAAACTACGGGGGCATATATGATAAGGAAAAAGAAAAAAAACCACAAATATATAAGTGATGATTATGGAGTAAACCATAGTTACATAGGTGAACTTTTCCCTAATATTTATTTACTACCATTCTAATTATTATTGAAGGAAGGATATTCTTACTATCAAATTTTTTTACTACTAACTTATTACCTATCTAATCACCATTGAATCAAAGAGAGGAAATGTTAAAAAGTTTTTGAAAAAAATAAAGAAAATGTTATGACAATGATTAGAGTAAACTATACACACACGAATAGTAATATTTTTTTACTACCATTCTAATTATTATTGAATTCAAAAGTTTTTTTTTTTTTTTTCTCTTCTTTCAACTTTTCTCTCTCTCATATACATAAGAGATTTGGCCTGAGCCTCTGAACACAGAAATCACCAAACACAAAAAGTATGCAAATGTCTAACCCAACAACACTTGAGCCTCTCGTTTCATGCATATGACCACTATTCATTCATCCTCCTCAGCCGCTGAATCCACCATGGAAGACCCCTCAAACCGCCACCGCCACAAGAAGAACCACCACCGCCGACGCCGCCGCCACGCCTCGACCACCGTCAACACAACCACCGGGGAGTCAGACGGGGAGGTGGAGGAGGCGGAGGACGGGGACCCCGAGGTGTGGGCGAACCTGAACAAGAGCTTCCGGCAGGTGCAGTCGGTGCTTGATCGGAACCGGGAGCTGATTCAGCAGGTGAACGAGAACCAACAGTCAAGGATAGCCGACAACATGGTAAAAAACGTGTCTTTGATTCAGGAACTCAACGGGAACATTTCCAAGGTTGTCTCTCTCTACTCTGATCTCAATTCCAATTTCACAAACGTGTGCCATCAGCGTTCCAATTCCAACAACTCTGCTAATAACAGCCGTGACAAATAAAAGGGTCTTGTTCTTGTTCTTTTACCCTTACTCTACTTTGTCTCTCTTTCCCTCTCCCTTACGGTATAGTAATAAGTGGCTATTTCTAATATTACGTTATACGGTAGAGATATTCTTACTATCAAAATTATCTACTATCAAATCACTACCTATCTAATCCAGATCAGTATTTTTATTTTTATTTTTTCAAAAACTATTTAGTTTTTTTCTCTCTTTGATTCAATGGTGATTAGATAGGTGGTAAATTAATAGTAAATTTGTTTGATGGTAAGAATATCTTACCTCTATGTTATGTATGTGATGTTTGTTGGAGTTGAAAAATTGTGATGGTAATTTTGGACTTTGTTTTGTCATCATGTCAATAAGGACTATGAAGGCGAATCATTGTATCGTCCTATTTCACTTCTATACATATTGAGGTGTTTATATAATCTTCAATTGATGGCATCTTGCCCTTTTACAATAATAAGTTTTCTCATTCTAGTTTATGTAATTCAATAAACTAGTGGTTGCAAATGAATGTGTGAATTGCGCTCTTTTCAATTTTTCTTTTGGTGTAGCAAAGTTAAGAATATTATGCTTGTTTCAATTTGTTATACTTGTACTATCTTCTTGTTTAAAAGGATGATGATAGTAGTAAACATCTTGTTAAGGCCACATGCTTGATAGGCATTAGTAATCTGGCTAATCTATATGCCTTTTGCTCTTTCTAAAGAATCTTCAAGATCTGAGAGGTTACATACCCTTTCTTTTAAACCTGATATTCAAAGTGACAGCACCCTGGAATGCAATATCATACTTGTGAAATCTGGATATTTATGGCCTTTTGGTTTTACACAGGACAGGGAGAAAGAGAAGAACATTTTATTTTATTTCATTATGCTCCATTTGTAATTGGGAAAATTTAAATTGCAGCAGTGGAAGCTTATGTGGGTTTAGGAAAGTGATTTTTTATGCTGACCTCGATTGTATTGACTTATCGAAAATGTCCTTTGTATGACTTCTTTTTTTTTAAAGTACTTTCTATAAAAGCTACTGATTTTAGATTTTTATAAAATATTTGATTTTTGAAAACAAAATTAACTTTTGACTTCTACTTTTTTTAGAAGCTAAAATTTTTAACTTCTGAAAAAAATCACTTTTGCTTTTTTAAAAAATAGGCTCCAAACAGACATAAGAAGTGTTTTTTTTCCTTTTAAAAAAGCAATTTTTTTTTTAAAAAAAGCTCATTCAAATAGACCTATAAGAAAAAAAAATTTCCTTTAAATTGCAGAAGCTGTAGCAGAGGACACTTGTAAAGTTAAATAATTAAATATTCTTGTACCCGTTAAGAAAAAATAAAATAAAAAAATCATCTTGAAGTTCAGAGGATAGCATTCTTCATCACGATGTCTAGACAAGCAAAATAGCAAAATTACGTGAATACAAACTTTTAGTCTGCAAATTTTGTTTATTTACTATATGATAAAAGTATACACACAGAATTTGTGAATCATGGTAGAGGCAAAGCTGAGTAGTTACTGTAGTAGAATCAGTCTCAACTGATATAAACAATGTCATGAAGTTAATTCCCCACTGTCTAATATGACAACCTTGACTTTGGGCGAGCCGCCTTCACTTCCTTCTGATTCAATCTTGTACAAAACGTCCATCCCGGAAAGTACCTTTCCAAATACAACATGGCGTCCATCCAGCCTTCCAAGAAACAAATGGAGGCATGTGAATCAGTGAACTTGAGAAAAGGCCTCAACAGTAATAATGAAAACTTGAGAAATTAAGCTTTTCTTCTTAGATTCCTCCTCTTCTTAGACATTTAATCTTTGAAAACATATCTATATTAGGAAGCTCAATGTCTGAAGTTAAGCCTTTTACTCATATACATTTAAAATAAAATTCATTCGTAATAAAAAAAAATTCACTCTCAACTCGATTATAATGTGAGGTGAGAAATTAAGCTTTTCTTCTTAATTCCTCCCTTCATAGTTGCATTTAATCTTTGAAAACATATCTATTTAGTCAATGAAGAACAGTTTTACCATATACATTTCCTTAAAATTCATTCTTAAAAATTGAAAGGAAAATGCACCTTTCCAACTGAGATTCAGCATGTGCACAAAATGGAATTTATCCAAGTAAACTTCTCTCAAAGTTTTCTTTTACACCAAAATTAGTATCACATTATATTTTCCAAGAAAACAAACAATCATTAAGGAAATGTCACATTTCTAACTATCACTACAGGGTTTTCACGAAAAGTTAATATATCAGACTACTCGAGTTCCAATAGTATACAGAATAAGTAACTCAAGTAATTGAAAATTACCAGCTGGTTTTGACTGTTGTTATGAAAAACTGGGAGCCATTGGTGTCTTGCCCAGAATTTGCCATCGATAAGTATCCTGACAATCATGCAGTAAGGGTGAACATGTGAAATAATATGAATATATGAACATTTTCATATTTATAGATATACATGGAATATCAGTAACAAAAGCACTTAAGCTGACCTGGCCCAGTATGCTTCAGATTGAAGTTTTCATCAGCAAACTTATCACCATAGATTGATTCTCCACCTCTTCCATCACCACGGGTGAAATCACCCCCCTGGACCATAAAGCTCGGTATAATCCTATGGAATGCGCTCCCTTTATAATGAAGAGGCTTCCCACTTCTTCCCATCCCTTTCTCTCCTGAAATGTGATGCTGCTTAATTTATAGTATTTACTCTCTATAGCTTATAGTTATAGATATCAAAATTGACCCTACCCGTACAAAGTGCTCGAAAGTTTTCTGCACAAAAAGGATGATAAGATTAGTAACCAGATCCTTCAAATGAAGCCAATATCTGTCTAAATAAACATATGTAGCATATAATTAATTATACTATTATAGCATACCATACCTACAGTTTTTGGTACTGTAATCCCAAAAAGGCCCATGACTATGCGACCTGAAGCAAGAAAGAACAGTTTTTAGAGCACATAAAAATTAAGGCAGAAAAAATGGGGATTAAGGTCCTGCTCTGCCCTCTTCTTCACACATAGTGGATGTGATGTAAGATGCAGTCAAGAAGGCAGTGCAAATAATTGTTTCCATAAGTAACTTCTCATAAGCAAAGGGGGTGAACCGGAGCAGTGGTAAAACTGTTCCTTCATGTCTGAAAGGTCATGGGTTCAAATCCAGTAAACAACCTCTTTGCAATTATGCAAGGGTAAGACTGCGTACAAGGATTTCCTCCACCCCACACTCGCTAGTCGGGTTTAATGGGAAGTGGTTTGGTAAGTAACTTCTCATAAGCAAGTCATTTCTAGAGCCTACAGAATCTTGGAGGAACACATGTTAGATAAATCATTCATCTAGGAAGCTGGCAGCTGGGCCAGACTTAGGTTGCAAAAGCTTGCATTAGTCATTAGACTACTGTGAAATAGGCACTACACAGCCATCTATTTTCCCACTTTCCACGTGGTATGTTGAGGAATGCAGTCATGCATCTATACATAAATTGCCACATGCGTTTACTCAGAGTCTCAAAAGTCAAAATGACACAAATCCCATCCACCACAATGTGCAATGCCACACAATCATGTTAAATTCCAAGTGAGTCTTTGTGTAGAGGTAAGATTGTTACTTATTATCACTAAGTGACGGGTTCGACTCTGAAAAATAATCTCTTGGTAAAATACAAGGGTTTTATAAGAGTTATGTTGTAGGAAAGGTGATTGTGTAATATTATAAAGATTCGTTTTGCGTGCTTTATTTTTTTTTTTTTGCTCCAAAAAGTGTGGGTCCCACAAAATGTTGTGTGTGTCTGTAGAAATTTCTTTTGTGTTATGTTAAATGATGAATGGAAATCCCAAAATGCAAAGGTAGAGCAGCATACAATTGACCCTTATTAGTAAGTCATACTTAAGAGTTAAGATTATCATGGTGTCTATCTCATGGCACAAATCACCTTCTAAAATCAGTGAGTTAATGTCAATTTAATGCATCTGAATCCCTTCTTACACTAAATTTACAATCACAATCCAAAAAATAATTGCCAAAATCCAACAGACGCAAATAAATCATACTCATGAAAATACTAATAATTAGTGAAGCCACAATTTTTTAGATGGAACCAAATAAAAATTTCAACTTTATAATGAAAGAAAGCATACCCGCTAATTTTCCATCGATCTCTATATCAAAATACACCTTGTGGGTCACATCCTCCAAATCTTCACCCAATGGGGTATCCTGCATAACATGGAAAAAAAATTGGTGGAAAGGGAAAGTTCAGAACTTGATTAGTATCCATGATAAACGAAGAAGACCCAAAACGAGAGAATGAACAAATAGAGTAGCTGAGACATGAATCCTTACTGGGAGATGATGTTGAAACTTGTTCTGAGAAGAACCGTTGTCTGTTCCATTCTCTACCAATTTGAGCTGAAAGAATGCAATGGTTGCGCACAGCAAGAAAACCCATAACATACACGCCAGAATCAGCGTTCCAGTGGTTCTGGAAGCCATTTTCTGATGCAAAAATCAATGAAGAAAACAATCCCTAAACATCACTCATCTTTCGTTCATCACCACGTGTCTAGTAAATAATGTTAAATAAAACATGACATGTTGTTGTGCAAAAATTGTAATAAGGAGGAGTGAGAAAAATATTAAAATAATAGTTATAAAATTATCACGTTAATTTATTTTTAAATAATTATAATTTTTTACATGATCATTATATTTTATTGGGAAAAGTATTTCTCCAGCCATCGAAAACTCAAAACGACGTTGTTTTGGGGTACAAGATTAAAAAATTATAATGACAAAGATTAATATAACCCTGCAATATATTATAATTACAAAAACACCTTAATTTTCACCCCAAAACGAAATTATTTTGTGCTTGCTGGAGATAACTTTATTTCTGGTGACCGGCAAAATCCTTTACCCTAATTTATTTAATATGAAAGGATTTATCTCCCTGCAAAAAGTTTTGAATCGGATTAATCTCCATAGGTTAAAAGCTTCATTTTCTTGCCTTAATTTTATTATCAAATTAAACTTTAACATAATAAAGTATTATTACGTTTATTTCTATAAAATATTAAAATATAGTAATATAAAAGGATATATTCAATAAATATTTCATTTTTTTAAATTATGTTAATAAAAAAACTTAAAAATTAATATACTAAGAAACAAATATTTTGATGGAAAAATTTAATAGTTCATTCTAATTATATTTCCCTTAACTTTAGTCAGTCAAAGTTTTATCGTTATTGTTATTTTGTTTTGGTTTTTTTTTTTAATGTAACAGTAAGGGATTAAATTTTTTTGGAGATAAAATTACTTTCTATAATTCTAAAATAATATTGTTTTAGAGTTTAAGAAAAAAAATATAGAATATTTTAATAAAATTCATAATATAAGAAAAAAATATTTTTTTAAAATATCATATATATTTTTTTCTTAGATCATTTTAAGGTTTCTGAAGATAAATTTATGTCTTATTGTAGAAGAAACACTTTCCCAACAACAAAAGCACAAAAGAAACTATTGTTTCTAACAACTAAAGTGCTTTCTTTTTTGATAGAAAAGCACAAACAACCTAATTTGTTGGAATTTTCCCGAAATGGGATGGGTCAAAATAAATACAAATGGAGTGGTCAAAGGAAATCCGGATATGAAAGCATGTGAGGGAGTGATTAGAGACTATTCTAGTAAGTGGTTAAATGGATTTTCTTACCGAATTGGTATTTGCAATGCTATTGTGGCGGAACTTTGGGAAATACTAAAGGGATTGAAATGGTTTGGGAGACAGGTTGGCAGAAAATCATTATTGAAAGTAATTCGGAAGTAACAATCACGTGGCTCACCCAATTAGGTGAGCGAGCCTCTGAGTCTAACATTATAACTCATATACGAGCCTCTGAGTCTAACATTATAACTCATATACGGGCATGGATCAATAAAGATTGGTTAGTGAAGATAAACCACACTTATAGAGAAGGAAATTGCTGTGCTGATTGGCTCTCTAACCTGCCATTTGAAAATTTAGAGCAAGAGGATTATTGTTCCTTTCCTGATCCTCCTTTAGGAATTTATTTGCTGTATTTAGCTGATTTAAGTGGTTTGGATAGAACTCGTTGTATTTCTTCTTTTTAGCCTGATTGGGCTCATCCAGGATACCAAAAAAAAAAGCCCAAACAACCTACCAAAAAGTATAAATAAAAGAGCACAAACATGATTTCGAGTCTATTAACAAAGGGAAATATGTGTATCATTTTAAATGATATAAAGTTGTGTCATTTTAAATGAGAGAAACAAATAGATAAAAGAGAAGAGAGTGAAGAGAAAAAAATATAAAGATGTGGATCCTACCTCTTTGTGAAAGTGAAATAACATAAATTGTGTCATTTAAAAGGACAAATATTTTTCTCATTAACTATTCCTACCATTTCTGTTACGTGTCCATGTTGATAAAATACATTTTTTTTTTGGTACAAGATAAAAGATTGATAATTTCTAATATTTAGTGTGTTTTTGTTTTCTTTTTCTTCTCCGAATTTTCTTTGTACCAAAAGAATTAAATGTAAAATAAAATAAAATTTAATTAAGTAAATAATTATTTTTCTTAAAATTTATAAACAAAACAGTTTTTATTCTGTGTTAATCCACAGTAAATTTTAAGATTTTTTTAATTGTATAAAAAGAATCACTTTTATGTAATAAATTGTTAAAGAAAATAAGAAATCATCAAAAAAATTAGTTAACTAAGGGAAAAGTTATATATATATATATATTGGTAAAGAGGGAAAATTTATATTATCTCTAACATTTGTGAAAAAATCACAGCATATTATAGGTAAACTAATTATCCCATTTTGTATTGCACGAATTGTTTAAATAAAATATTAGTGAGTATTAAATTTTTGTTAAACTTTTAATGAATATTAAAAAAAAAATTATCTGAGAAAGTTTATATAGTGAATTTTTTTCCAATAAAATGTTTGAATATTATTTCGGAAATGTTATACTTTTAATTTTGTTTCTCACAATACATTATAAGTTATAATCACTTTATTATGGTATAATCAAAATCAAATCAATGACACTCATTCGATGTTATTTTGTAATTGTTGATTTAATTTTAATCCAAAAATAACAGAAATAATTATAAATTTTTTTGAGACAAAAGATGCTTAGAGTAACCTCCTTCTTATAATTTTGTAATAATATTTATATGTATTTTTAATCTTATATACCAAATTTAAATACAAAATAATTATATTTTTTTGACACATTATCTGAGTTATTTTGTGACAAGAAAAGAAATTTATAATTTTTTACTTTACAAAATATTTTTTCAGCAGTATCTTAATATATTTTAATAACTTTTTTAAATGCTTTATATATTAATCTAAATATATGTTTATTATATTATTTTATATTTAAAAAAATTTGATGCATGATACACTAATATTATTAGTATAATCAAAATAAAAATATATCATCAATAGAATATATATAAATCAAATTTTATTATAATAATTTAAAATTATGTATATTTATTTTTTATTTAAGAGACAATCCGTCACATGGCTGAGCCTTGGGGAAGCACATGAGGAAGGGAATAACAAATGTATTGTGTAGGGTTTAAAATTGCATACTCTCAATGCATCTTTCACATTAATACCAACAGAGTTGTGTTACTTATGTTTATCTAAATATTCTTATTATTAAAACTTGAAAAATTAATATGAATAATTATATATATATATATATATATATATATATATATATATATATATATATATATATGGAATATTATTTTTAGCAGATTTTAATAATAAAAAAATATTTATATAATTTATCATTTAAAATATAGGGAGATTATATTTATTATCTTTTTTTATACCTCTTATCACCCAATCTTAACCGTTGATTTCCATAAATCTAACTGTTATAATTTATTAAATCACACTTACTAATTAATTATTAATTTTTAATAAATTATAATGATTAAGATTTGATAATAAAATATAATAATAAAAAATAATAAATATAACATCTCCATAAAAAAAAAGTAATTTTTAAAGCATAACTAACTACCCAGGGATTGAGGCTTTTATGTGTTATGGATGAAACATAATTGCTGCAACAACTTCCACGCAAAACAAATTAAAATATTACTATTTTAATAAATAATTATGAATACATAATTATTTCGAAATTATCTACGAATTTATAACAGTCATTTACGCCCAAATTAGGCGTTACTATTCACGCTCAAATTAAGCGTGACTCTCAAGGCATTCACGCTTAAATTAGGCGTGAATCATCTGGTGTTGACACGTGGCAAAAAAAAAAAACTTACAAACCATAAAACTTTGGAAAGCCATAATTTTTGACTCGGGTATCCGAATGAGGTAATTCTTTTTTTGATTCCACATAAATTTTCGTGATCTATGCAATGACATCTCATTTAATATATTTTATCTCTCAAAAACACAATTTAAATTGCAATAATTGTATTATATAGTGTATTACAAAAAAATTTAAAAAATTATTATTAATAAGAAAATAAAATAAAGATTAAATTTGTGATTTAAACTTAAAAATCAATTTGAAAAATCTGTATTAATAAAGAAAATAGTTAAATAAATATTCTAAACACTTGGGAGATATTATATAAATTTGTATATATTTTAATAATTAAATAAATAACCTTGTACACTATTTTTTTCAAACACTTGGTAGAAGTATATATTTTAATATGACATTAAGTTTCCTTAATTATAGATGAGTTAATCTACTTTGGTGCCATCTTTATGGTATCATTGTTGCAAATTTGAATTGTGTTTGTGAGATATAAAATATATCAAATGAGATGTCATTGTATAGATCTCGAAAAGTTATGTGGAATTAAAAAAAGAATTACCTCATTCGGATACCCGAGTCAAAAGTTACGACCATACAAAGTTTTACGGTTAAATTATTAATTTTTTGTGCCACGTGTCAACATCAGACGAGTCACACCTAATTTAGGTTTGAATGCCTTGGGAGTCACGTCTAATTTGGGCGTGAATAGTCAGATCAAATTTGGGCGTGAATAACTGCAATAGATTCATATTTAATTTCAAAACTGCTATATTTTCATAATTATTTATTAAAATAATAATATTTTAATTTTTTTACCACAACTTTCAAGCTAGAATATAAATTTCATGTGGGTGTAGCTGAAAGCCATTGGAATTGGCATTCTCAAATGGGAAACATTCTTTGGGCTCAAGATGCTCCACCACTTGCTAAAAAGCTTGGCATAAAAACAAAAAAAAAAAGTTGTTAATCTACCCAAACGTGTTATAATTCATTAAAAACAATAAGAAAAGGAAAAAAGCTATAGTCCAAAGAAATTAATCTTTCCCCTCTTAAAATCTTTGAACCTTTCCCAAAAATCAAATCCTCCTTTCATTTTTTCTATTATTTTTTCCCCTATCCCACCAACCCGCCCCAGATAATACTTTGTTAATATGAAACTAAATCATAGCACCTGATCTTACCTATCCCACTCTCTTATTTTCATTAGAAAATTAACATAACTACCTTTTTTTTATTTTTTTATTTTTCTATGACTAACCCCAATGAAAAAAAAAACAATTTTTGTGTGTGAACATTTGATTTTGGTGTGTTTTCTCTGACTACCGAATCGTTTGTTTACATATGTCTTCGAGTATTCAATCACAGATGAACACAGAATCCAAGGTAACGCACGGAAATCAGAAGTTTTAGCCAATGAAAACAGAGGAAAACAGAGGTTCTGTTTCGAAGGTTGACTCTTTTGTCTTATTCTAATACTCTCAAACAGCACTTTTTTTTTGTTCTGTTATATCCCTTTGGCCCTTTTGTTTTTCTCTTCCAAATCCATTGATAAATAGGTTTCATTGACAGGGAAGGATGAGTATGAAAATGGAGATGTACAAGCACAAGGTGATAAATTTCTTGACCAAAAAGGGTGAAGTCAACAAAGCAGAACCACCTCTGGATGTTAAGGAAGTGTTTTCCATGTATGCAAAAGGTGGGAGCCACATGTCCAAGGATCAGATCCTCCAGTTCATGGTAGAGCACCAGGGAGAAAAGAACTGCACCTTAATGGATTTGGAGCCAATTTTTGAGAAGGTTTTGCAAGTTGGAAGTTCTAAAACTAAAACTATTAGTATTGCTGGACTTAGTCTCAATGACTTCATCAATTTTCTGCTTCTTGATGATTTCAATGGTCCCTTGAAGGATGAGGTATGTTTGTTTGATCAATGAGAATTTGAGGCTGAAAAATTCTGCAAAGGTGATATTTGCTGTGCATTATAGTTTCTACTTCTTAGTTTAGTAACCACTTGTGCAATGTACCTTGCCTTGTTCTTGCAAAAATGATTTGACATGAATATACAAAATTGTCATGTCATAAGATAAGCAGTTATTGTTTCAAGCTCAGAAATCTTAAGATAAAGGGCCGACCCAGTTCAAATACCCACTTCGTGAGTATCTGGGGAAGGGAATACTCTAGCCAAGCCGGTCCTTCCTCAGAAATATTAGGATAAAAATTCAAAATTCTTTGGCTGTCAAAAACCCTCTTAGATAACAAAAATCACTAATACAACATGTTCTTTGTTTCATTGTTATTTATTATCAGGAGAAGGATCCGTTTACAAACTTTTTTTTTACAAATTACACTAAGTCTGACCAGTCATACACTCTTGATTGAAGTATGATAGGTCAGACATAATGTAGTTTGTAAACAAAAAGTTTGTAAATATAACCTTTCCCTTATTATTATTATCATTTGTGTTTGCTAAAGGATGCTGCCATGTGTTCTTTTTTTCATGTAAATGTCTATCTAGTTTGATCTGGGACTTTATAAAGATTTGACTTTTTTCCTGACAATATAGAAATCATATGTCATTCCAGGTACATCATGATATGAGTGCTCCCTTGTCACATTATTTCATGTACACAGGACATAATTCCTACCTGACTGGGAATCAATTCACCAGTGAGTGCAGTGATGAGCCAATTATAGAGGCTTTGCAACAAGGTGTACGAGTAATTGAACTAGATTTATGGCCATCTTCATCTAAAGATGGTATCAAAGTAGTTCATGGAAGGTACTAGCTTGTTATTAAAATTGCATCTTAGAAGAGAGTTGTTAGCAAAGGAAAAGAAGGAAAAACAAAATGTTCATCTTAGGGACTAGGATGATTGCTTTCTTATACTTTTTTTGGTTTTCTGACTTTCTTCTTGAAATCAATGCAGGACTCTTACAACTCCAGTCTCACTAACCAAATGTCTGGAATCCATAAAGGAATATGCTTTTGTGAAATCTGATTTTCCAGTGATTCTAACTTTGGAAGACCATTTAACATCAAAACTTCAGGCTAAATTTGCTGAAGTAGGTTCCTCTTCTTTTTTCTAAAAAATAGAAGAGAAAAGTAAAAGAAAGGATTAGTTAAATAGACATGCCTACTTTTGTATTGCTTTTTCATCATTTTTTTTTTTTCTATTCATGTAGATGGCAACTCAAATATTTGGAGAAATGCTTTATTATCCTGAGACAGATTGTTTGACAGAATTTCCTTCACCAGAATCATTGAAAAATCGGGTAGTTATATCAACCAAACCACCAAAGGAATATCCGGAATCTGATAGTTCCAGCAATCAAGAGCCAAATGGAAGTGATTCATCTGAAGAAGAATCATGGGGACATGCATTGTCAGATTCTATGGCTAAACTGAAAACTGAGGAGAGGGTGAGAGGAAACATATATTCATCATTTGATTTATTTTTAAAAAAGTGGATCACAATCAAGCCAAAAGAAAAAAGAAAAGAGATTTTGTTGAGATATATAAAACCATTAATGTAGCCTCACCCAATAGTTTAAGCTTTTGAGTTGAATTGGTCTTTACATGGTATCAGAGCCTTGTACTATTTTCCCAATGGAATTTCTTTCTTCACACTGCTAGGTGAGTCTATGCATTGTCCACCCTTCAAACTTAGTGGGCTCTCGTGTGAGGAGACGCGTTGAAATATATAAAACCATTAATGTAGACTCATCCAACAGCTTAAGCTTTTGGTTGAATTGGTTCTTTACGGATTTGAATTATTAGTTGTGTGCATTTTACGTTTTCTATTTTAATGGATAGCAGAATGAAAGTGATGAAGATGAGGAAGATATAAATACATGTGATAACAAACCAAATCAGCTAGGTTCACGTCGATACAAAGAGTTGATTACAATCTATGGTGGGAAATCGGAAGGTTCAATGAAGGATAGACTGAAAATTGATAGTAAAGTTAGAAGGCTAAGTTTGAGTGAGAAGAAACTCAAAAGTGCTTCAGAATCTCATGGAGCCGACCTTATTAGGTACCTATCAAACTTTCTTGAAAGTTAATGATCATCATTTGTATAGCTGACTGCACCCATGATTCACTGAATTAAACCTACCATATGACTTGATACTCATTGTTATGCTTTCCAGGTTCACACAGAAAAATATCTTGAGAGTTTATCCTAAAGGAGAACGTGTCCAATCCTCAAACTTTAGGCCACATTTAGGGTGGATGTATGGAGCTCAGATGGTGGCATTCAATATGCAGGTTGGAAAGTTATGACCAATCCATAAAACAAAATGCTTTAGAAAAAAGAAGGGAAAAAGAAAAAGCACACAAGCTTGCGTGCTTTAAGGTCACTTTGTGTAAATCTGAAAAGTTATTTTTTTTTCTCTTTCCACTCACATTGCTGACGTGTAAAGTAAAAAAAATCAACTTTTTAGATTTACACAAGATCTGACACGTCAGACTTTGTATAAGTCACTAAAAGTAAAAGGACACAAGTGTCCTTTTTTTCTCTCTTAACCCCAAGGGTACATTGCTGACGTGTAAAGGGGTTCAAAAAAAAAATTTTTGGAAACTTTTCAGATTTACACAAAATCTGACACGTCAGATTTTGTATAAGTCACTAAAAGGACACAATTAACCCAAAAAAGAAATACTTGATTGTGTTTTGATAAATTTGCATGGATAGTGCGCAACCTTAAGAAACATATGTTACATCTTTCAGCTTTTATATATGGTGGTGCAATCTCAAATGCATGTTGAAGTATTGCTGAGTCATATGATTATTATCTAAAATATCTCAAGGAAATTATTCTTACTAGAGAGTAGGAATATAAACCTTTCATTCATTAACATCTGTTTTCTTATGATAGGGTCATGGCAAATCACTACGATTTATGCAGGGGATGTTCAGAGCAAATGGAGGGTGTGGTTATGTAAAAAAGCCTGAATTTATGATGCAAAACCTTCCACATGAAGAGCAGTTTGATCCTAAAAGAACATTGTCAGTGAAGCAGATATTGAAGGTGGGAGCATAGCATACCCTTACTCGCTTTACTAAAAGGAAATTAAGTAGTTTCATTTCATGACATCTGAATCTTTTTCATGTTCAACAATAGATAAAAGTATACAAAGGAGATGGCTGGAAATCAGATTTCAGTGCAACACACTTTGATCTATTCTCTCCTCCTGACTTTTACACAAAGGTCAGTTTTGTAATTCTCAATACATTTATTTGATAGATTTGGATTAATTTCTTAGCAGATTTAGGTGGAC
>JAVKPL010012465.1:0-59191 GCA_032173675.1 Gastrolobium villosum | reverse complement strand
TTGTTGCCTTGGTTCAGGTTGGTCTTGCTAGAGAAGTGGATGGAGTTCCTGAAGGATTACGACTTTGAGCTGAAGTACCATCCTGGTAAGGCCAATGTGGTAGCCGACGCTTTGAGCCAGAAATCCGGAACCTTGTCCAGTTCGTTACTTTGTAACTTTGATGTGGTTGCGAAGTTTCGAAAGTTGGCACTAACCTCTCCGTGCGAGAGTGCACTTTTCCAGTTAGAGGCAGAATACATGGTGAACGAATTTTTGGAAAAGATCAAAGAGGCGCAAGTTCAGAGAGAGTGCCTGGATTACGTGAAGAACCATGACGGTGTGTCTTGGAATGAGGATGGAATTCTGATGTTTCAACAGAGGATTGTGGTCCCTTGAGCTCCGTTGACCGATGAGGTTATGGCAGAAGGCCATAAGGGCCAGTTTTCTATCCACCCTGGTGTTACAAAGATGTATCAAGATCTGAAGAAAAACTTCTAGTGGCCGGGCATGAAGAAAGATGTTGTTGTTTTCGTGTCCAAGTGTTTGATTTGTCAGAAAGTGAAAATCGAACACCAGAAGCCGTCTGGTAAACTTCAACCTCTTGAGATTCCAGAATGGAAATGGGAGAGCATCTCCATGGACTTCGTTGTGGGTTTGCCGAAGACTCAGGTTAGCTGTGACTCGATATGGGTCATTGTGGATAGACTGACGAAGTCTGCCCATTTTCTTCCAATGAATGTGAGCTTCACTACAGAGCAGTTAGCCAGAATGTATGTTCGCGAGATCATGAGGCTTCACAGGGTGCCCGAGAGTATCATCAATGATAGGGACCCGAAGTTCACATATCAGTTCTGGGAGGCGCTGTAGGGAGCTTTTGGTACGCAGTTGAGACTGAGTACAACCTATCACCCTCAAACTGATGGACAGACTGAGCGGACTATCCAGACCTTGGAGGACAGGTTGCGGGCTTGCATGTTGGAGCAAGGCTCGGCATGGGATAGGTACCTTCCTTTGGTGGAGTTTTCATATAACAACAGTTTCCATGCTAGCCTGGGCATGACACCCTTTGAGGCGTTGTACGGAAGGAGGTGTCGTATGCCTACCTGCTGGTCTGAGGTTGGAGATAAAAAGTTGTTTGGCTTGGACTTTGTCCAAGATACCACCCAACAGATTCTATTGATCAGAGAGAAGCCGAAGCAGGCGCAGAATTGCCAAAAGAGTTACTACGATGTCAAGCATCGTCCACTGGAGTTCAGTGAGGGTGAGCACGTGTTTGTGAGACTTTCACCTGTCACCGGTGTTGGAAGAGCACTCGGAGGGAGGAAGTTGAGCCCACGATTTATCGGGCCATAACAAATCCTTGGTAGAGTAGGACCTGTTGCCTAGCCTCCGAACTCAGCTTCGGAAGTACGTAGCGGATCCTTCGCACGTGGTGCAACCAGATGATGTGGAGGTTCGGGAGAACTTAAAGACTCCCGTCGGACTACTCAAGATTCTCGATCGTGGCGAGAAGCAGCTGAGGAGCAAGATCATTCCGATGGTCAAAGTGAAATGGTCAGGAAGAACTCCAGAGGAGTGTACTTGGGAGAGAGAGGACGAGCTTCTCCGGCAGTATCCCGAGTTTCGAGACAGGTATATTCTGATTTTAAGGACAAAATCCTTAAAAAGGTGGGGTGAATGTAAGAACCTGCACCGCTAATTAAGGTAATTAATGATTTAATTGTGATAATTAGGAAATAATTCCATAATTAACCCTAATAATTATTATGATGCTTTAATAATTATAATTAGTGGGTAAGAATGCTGAAAGTCATTTTTCGGAAGAAAAGTGCAGATACCGATTCTACTAGTCGGTATAAACGCGTACCGAAAAAGCATCCCGAAAAATTATAATGAGTGCATAATAATTACTAGAATAATATGTAGGACTTGTAAAACGAGTTTCAAGTTAAAATAATGAGATCTGATGCTAGAACTGATACTGGCTATGGAAAAGCGCGTACCGGAAAGGTGCTCCGGAAAATAAAATAAAAATACGTTAATTCTTGTAAAATTGAGTAGGTTAAGATTCCAAAGTTTAAGATTAAAATGCTAAGCGTAGCAATTAAAGTTAATAGCGCGTTATGACTTAAGTGGCTATATATATGCATATTATGGACACAAAACCCTAGACACCAAAACTCTCTACGTGAGATTGAGGGAGGCTGATCAGTTTGGCTGCTCCTTTGGGTTTTTCTTCTCCACTCTTGAGAAAGTTGGCAACTTTTTCCCTGATCCTTCTCTTTTCTTCTTGTAAACACTTGGGAGCATCATTGTGAGTGGTGTGAGTGTCTCATTTATGAGTTTGAGGGGTTGTGGAGCTGACTTGGTGGTGCTTGGGTTGAGTGCAGCCTTGTAGTGGCATTTTGAGCTTCAAGGAGCTCCCTTTGGGAAGAAAGAACCTAGCTTGTGTTGCCATTTTCGTGTGCCTTGAAGGTCAGACCTTGAGAGGCAGTGTGGTGAGCTCCAAGAGCCTTTCTTGCTCTGTTTTGAGCTTTGGTAAGTGTCACCCACCTTGGTCTTGTGTCTTGATGAGTAAAAGAGGTGTCTTTGCATGTTAATGGGTCAAGTAAGTAACGACTGGTATGTTAACCTAAGAGGGTATAAAAATGCATGCTTTAACGTTTTGAAGTGTTAAAAATGGAACCTTGGAAGGATATCTTCACGAAATGCAGAAACTGCATTCTGTCGTGAAATATCCGGATATTTGTCGAACAGATATCCGGATATTAGATATCCAGATATGGTATCCGGATATTGGATATCCGGATATGGGGATCTGGATTCCGGATATTGTATATCCGGATATGGTCAGTGAGATATCCGGATATGTCCCCGAGGAATATCCGGATATTCTGGGATTTCGAAGAATAGTAGCTTTACTGTGCATACAGTAGGCTATTGGGTGTTTGTGGACCCTAGATTGATGAAGTGGAACTTCTGTAATTAATGAACTAAGTCAGAATCAAGTGATTAAGGGCTTATGGCTTTGTATGGAGCCTTAAGACGTAAAACGTAAAGGAAAGACGTTGTCTTTAAGTTGTATGCTTGTGGTGCATGGTTATTGATATAGTATTGGTCCATAACAGATTGTGATTCTGCTGTGTTTGGATTTGAGCTGTGGACTCTTGGCTTTGGGTGTTAGCTTGCAAGGTAAGCTTTCGTGTCCTCGGTTTAGCCTTGTTGTGGTTCCACTATGTCCCATGGGGGTATGGTTTTATGCATGCTGTGTTACATGCTTTTGGATATATGAAATGTTGATTGAACTTTATATGTAATGGCTTTTAATATGCATGTGTTGTTCCATCTTGACGGTAAGCCTGAGTATATGGCGTCATACGATACGGTGATCCGGGGTGGATGCAAGTGGCGTCTTGCACTAAATGCAGGAGATAGACGTATTCCTGCATTTCTCTGGCTAGTAGAATAGTATTGACACACATGACATGATTATCTGCTGCATTGCACTGTTTTAGAACTGATGATGATGAACTACTTTTAAACTTATATTTCACATGTAAGTGAGCTTGGGGTGGAAGATCCTTGAGGACCCCTTGTCTTACTGAGATTTCTTGTTTAGAGATCTCACCCCACGTTTGGGGAATGCTTATTTCAAGTTCAAGTAGTATGAGGGCTGATGTCTCTGGCGGCAAGAGGCCAGAACTTGATTGATGATTATTGTCATTACTGCCTTGATGATAGCATGACTAGATTGGATGTTGTTTATGTTTTCTGCACCTTTATTATTATGTTGTTGATATTGAGACTGATGTTGGGCTTTGTTGCCTTATTTGTGTGAGCATGGGATTTGTCCATGTCACTTTTTGATAGTACTTTGAGCTGAGTTGTATAAACTGTTAGTTGGTCCAGTCTACGTGTTGTAGTTCCGTGACTAGAGACATATGCTTATGTTATTTTTTTAATGAGGTATTTAAGTTAGCTGTTTTATTGCAATTACATACAGGCAATGTTTTTATTAATTGATTAATAAGCAAGTTGGTAATGATAATGGCATCATAATTGAAAAAAAAAAGATATTCCGCATTTTTAATTAAGCGCAGCTTAATACGATAGTATGATAACAATACCGGATATATACAGGGTGTTACACTGCCTCTGATGACGTTCCAAAAGACACTTGAAGGAGTGGAATGCCACTTTATTTTGTACTCAGTTTTATTTTCTCTGTTCTTGTAATGACTTTTTATTTTGTTCCTTGAGCTATCAATGTATTTGGCATTTTGAACTATTAATAGTCAAGAACTACTACTCGTTTTTTTCTGCTTTTCAAGTGGATGACTATGTTATTCGAATACCCACTTACGCTTTTATTTCTTGGTAAAACCAACTCGTAATCTTATGCTCACTAAGGAAGGATAATTCTTTGAAGTTACTCAATGATGACCAATTTTTCTCGTTTCCAAGTAGGAATTAAACGGGTGCCCAAGAGGCCAATTAAAGGCGGCAAGGGACTTTAGTTTCCCCGTTTCCGAGTAGGAATTGGATGGGTGCCCAAGAGGCCAATTAAGGCGGCAAGGAACTTTGTTTCCCATTTTTGAGTAGGAATTGGACGGGTGCCCAAGAGGCCAATTAAGGCGGCAAGGGACTTTGTTTTCCCGTTTCCGAGTAGGAATTGCACGGGTGCCCAAGAGGCCAATTAAGGCGGCAAGGAACTTTGTTTTCCCGTTTCCGAGTAGGAATTGGACGGGTGCCCAAGAGGCTAATTAAGGCGGCAAGGGACTTTGTTTTCCCGTTTCCGAGTAGGAATTGGACGGGTGCCGAAGAGGCCAATTAAGACGGCAAGAGACTTTGTTTTCCCGTTTCCGAGTAGGAATTGGACGGGTGCCCAAGAGGCCAATTAAGGCGGCAAGGGACTTTGTTTTCCTGTTTCCGAGTAGGAATTGGACAGGTGCCCAATAGGCCAATTAAGGCGGCAAGGAACTTTAGTTTTCCCGTTTCCGAGTAGAAATTGGACGGGTGCCCAAGAGGCCAATTAAGGCGGCAAGAGACTTTAGTTTTCCTCTTTAATGCACACTATTGTCGAACTGGCTTTATTGAATTGAAACATTGTCACACATAATAGAGGAGCCTGATGTATGCTAGCAAGAGGTCCATTCCCCATTTAAAAAATGGCCAAGGGGATGAAATTGTGAATAACTCCTCTAGAGGAGCCTGATGTATGCTGGAAAACTTCTGACACTGTTCACACCTTTGCACATGTTTTTTAGCATCCTCCCCCATTGTCGGCCAGAAATACCCTGCTTGTATATCTTTTCTTGCTAAGGAATTTCCTCCAAGATGATGCCCATTAATACCTTCATGTATTTCTTCTAACACATACTTAGTATTTGGTGCGGCTATATACTTCAACAAAGGAGACTTCATGCCTCTTCTATACAATTGCCCCTCTATTATCACGAACCATGCTGCTCTTCTCCTTAGTTTAACAGCTTCTTTTTTATCCCCCGGCTCCTTTCCTTTTTCTAAAAAATCTTGAATTGGGCTTCTCCAATCCACCTCCTGTATCATCCGCACCACACTCGGAGCCTTAACACTCTGCTGTATGATTGTCCTCAAACTTCCAGTGGTTTTTGTACTCGCCAGTTTGGACAAGACATTTGCTCGTACATTATCATTCCTCCGAATGTGTTCTACTCGGACCTCGTTAAATTGTCCCATTAGCTCTTGCACCCTTGCCAAATACTTGACCATGATCTCTCCTCTAGCCTGATACACCCCACTTACTTGTGAAGTCGCCAACTGCAAGTCGTTATATACTACCAAACACTCCGCTCCGAGCTCCTTTGCATAGATTAACCCAGCAATCATTGCCTCATATTCTACTTGATTGTTGTTTGTGGGAAATTACAACATCAACGAGTGCTCTATTGCCACCCCTTCCGGGTTCTCAATGATAATTCCTACACCACTGCCCCTTTTGTTGGATGACCCATCTACAAACAACTTCCACCAGCTATCTTCCAGGTCACTTCTGGGATGTGTCATCTCTACTACAAAATCTGCCAATGCTTGTACCTTGATCGCCTTACGTGCTTCGAAGTTAATACCAAACTCGGATAACTCCACCGCCCATGCCACCATCCGACCTGTGAGATCCGGCTTATGCAGCATCTGTTTAATTGGCTGATTTGTTTTGTCTATTATTTGATGGCACTGGAAATATTGAAGGAGCCTCCTTGCTGTAATTAATAGTGCAAACGCCACTTTTTCCACATGCTGATATCTTACCTCTGCTGCTTGCAATACCTTACTTATGAAGTATACGGGTTTCTGACTTCCATCATTTTCTTCTCGGACGAGTACTGAACATACAGCTTTCTGTGAAACATATAAATATAAAAACAACTCGCCTAGCTCCGGTTTGCTGAGAATTGGTGGTGATGCTAAAATTTTCTGGAAGTGTTGAAAAGCAGCTTCACACTCCTCAACGGTATGTTTCCCAATGGCTTAATCTTATCTCCTGTGAAAGCTAACAAATCAGCTCCGCATGGTTCTAACTGGTCACAATCCAAATCCATCCTTCTGAACGCATCCCAAAATATAATGTTCACCGAGCTCCCAGGATCTACCAACTTTCTATCAACTTGGTCATTTGCTAGCAACCCTGAGATAACCAAGGGATCATCATGCTCCGGATCTAATATTTCATCATCTATGTCTTCAAACACTACTTGTCTACCCGTCTTCTTTCTTTCTTCTTTAAAATGCGGCTTCTCTGAAATAGCCATGCACATCTTCAAATGCTTTTTCCGGGCATTACCTGATTCTCCTTCTCCTGCTCGTCCTCCGGCTATAGTGCAAATATGCCCCACTGGAACCTGACTTGGAGATGCTTGAACTTCTGCTTTTTGGTTTCCGTTAACCTCTCTATTCCTTCCTCCAGGCGGGCTGCGACTAGGGTCTAGTCGCCTATACTTATCTTCCTTACACCCTTCTCCTTCTCCTCTTCTCACATACTTCTGTAACTTCCCTTCTTTAATCAACCTCTAAATAATATTCTGCAAGTTAAAGCAGTCATTTGTAAAGTTTCCATACCCCCGATGAAACTCACACCACTTTGTCTTATCTGCTTGTGCGTAACTTGACCGAATCGATGGCGGTCTAGGAACATTTCGCATTTCAGTAGACATCACTTCTTTTAATATCTGGGCTCTGGACGTATTTAATGGTGTGAACTCCCTCCTGTATGCTTCTCTAAATCTTTCCCAACCGCTCGATGTCGCCTCTCTTCAAACTGTCCTCTCCCTGCAGGCCTATCGGGTCTCCTACATGTAGCTTCTCGGAAACCTTGTTCAATTTGCCTTTGAGAAGATTTAAACTCTTCCAAATCAGTATACTTCCGAATCCTTTCCATCAAATCTTCTTTCGTAGCTGGACAATTTTTTGACAACGAATCTGCCAACCCGCAGGCTGTAACCCGGTGGTAAATAACAGCAAATACGTCTGATTCTCTAGCCCCTTCACTTGCCTAGCTTCTGCTTGGAATCGTTCATAATACTCTCTCACCTTTTCTCCCAGTTTTTGTCTTACTCCACATAAATTGTGTGTGGTTTTAGGATGGGGTCCACAATGAGCAAAATGTTGTATAAACCGAAGAGATAACTCCGACCAACTGTCAATTGAGTTGTCTGGCAGAGCTGTAAACCATTCTAACGCCTGCTTCCTTAGAAAAACTGGAAATGTTCGACATAAAAAGGAATCTGATTCCCCACATAATGACATTGCTGCTCGGAAAACCGTTACGAACTCCTTTGGATCCGAGCTACCATCATAAGCCTTCATATCATTTGGCTGTTTAAACCAAGTCGAAATTGGCTCCGCCCTCAATCTCTAAGATAAAGGGGTTCCTGAAGGCCCTTGACTAATAGGCTGTACAGGAATCCCCTGTTGGGCCTGCGTCTGTTGTGGTGGTCCCCCAAGTTGCTCGTTCCATCCTGGTCCTTCTTGTCTCAGCATTTGTCCTTCGAAATATCGAGGACCATAATTCTCCGCTTGTTGCCATCCTCCTCTCTGACCTTGGTTTTCTAATACGTAATAGTACCTGTCTTCCTCACGTGGGAACTCGCCTCTATAATGAGTATACTGTCTTTCTCCATCCGTTCTTTTTCTTCTATTAACTTCCTCATACATTCTCGGATTTCATCCTCGCTCTTCAGGACAAGTGTAGTAATGGCGACTTGCCTGCCGTTGCTCATCCTCCAACTGTTCCCAGCTGAGTTGCTCATTATTCTCTTCCTGATACCCCCGATCTCTTCCAGCTTCCCGAGCATTTGCTTCATAAGCCTGCTCTTCTGTCATCCGACTTACTCCTCGTCCCCCACCTTGATAATTCTTCCATTCCAAAAGGCTTCTTGATATTTGAGATTCTTGACCTCTTCGGACTTCTGTTCTCCTATTCTCCATCTCAGTTGGAGGCGATAACAGAATATAACTAGGGAGAGGAGATACATAACCTCTCCTCCTGCCCTGCCTTGGGGCATGTTTCCCACAGTTGATCTCTCTTTTGAATGTTGCCTCCCTTTTCTTTCTTCCTGATGTTGCCTGTTCCTTATCTCCTCCACAAACTGAATTAAAGCTTCTCCAATCGTATCTAAAGATCGACTCCATGGAGTGAACCCGGAAAGACCTTTACCCGGATAGTTGGTCAGTTAATCCACGTATTGGTACCTGAGGTGGGCTCTAACACGATTACATGATGGTATTCACCAGTACCCATGTTCAGTATAACTAACTAAGCCAAAGATATATATAGAAAAGACAATGGTATAGGAAAAGGACACTCAGAATTAGAAGAAACCTATATTGATGTTCATCTAGAACATTTGGCGTCGTCTGTGGGAAAGGTAAAGCTATTCCTATGCATTTTCTTGGGTCATGGCAAGCAATAATCATGATGAGTGAGCAATGGAGAATGAAGGGAACAGAGGGGAAGAAGATTCCTTTCGATCCCGAAACAAATATAAAATTAAAAATTTATATAATTTATTAATTATAGATTAAAATATTATATATGATAATTTTAGACCAAAATTATTTTACCAAAATTCCATCTCGGAATCTGATAAATTTTAAAAAATAAAAAAAATTTAATATGTCTCTAATTTTTCTGAGATAGAATAACCTTTTTGCCCCTATTGCAGAAAAATGAGACTCTAATTTTATTAAAATCTATACTAAAGGAATTATTATTTTTTTTGAAATTCTTTAGCTAGTTTAAATTATTTTTATGAAATATAAGCTTTTAAAAAATCTAGATTTAGAGAAAATATGTCAAAGCTGTTATTATTAAAATAGAACCGAACTGACTTGTTCAACCAAAAACTAGACCCGATTGTACAATTAACCCGGTGAATTGGCTATAAATCTTGGTCCAATGCATCGGTTTTTGAATTTTTGCCTAAATATTTTAGGTCTTGCATTCTCCAAGAATTGAATATGTTATGTCTTGAAGACAGAGATGTCTAGCCTCATAGGCTAGTAATTTGATCTTGGATCTAGATGCTCTTCCTAAGGTATCTATGAACTAGATATATTTGAGTTTAGCATATCACTGTACACTAAGAATAAAGAACGGCTTTGCCAAAGGGGCGGTGTGAGTAATGACAACTTAACAGTAATCAAGAGAGAGTACCATACCTGTAGATTTTATCTTATATTTATAGAGTTTGCATGTGGGTATTAGGTTTCTAAACCTTCTGTGTCTCTTCTACCAACCCATGCCCCTGTTTAACGTTGTTGTATTAGGATTAATATCTTTGATAAATATCCTCCTTTGATTATATCAGATTTCTATTTGGATTTCCCCTTATTGGGCATTATATTAAATGAGCCTCGCATATGAGTCCATAACATTTGCCTTTCTGTCAGGCAGTTTGGGCATCTGGGCTGCTGGGGTGTATATAGCTTCAAAAATCATCTGGACTTCAAAAGCTTTTAATACCTATCCGAGTATCAAAAGATTTCTCGGTTTTCTCACGGTGAAGCATTCCGGTTTACATTTGTAATTATCCGGATTCCCATTTGGGAGTATCCAGGTTTATTATATTAGTTCTAAGGGATAATGTATATGTCTCCTATCTGGGCAAATTGAATTTCCAACTTGTCGAGATATAATTTATATTAATTTAATCCAAGTTGTGACTAACCTTGGATTGCTTTCACCTTCTGATGATGAGTTGCCCCCAGGTCCATCTTTTACCAACCCAGTTCAACTGCTCAATATAAGATTTACCGTCTTTTTGTTATGGTAAGAAGTTTCCCTTCTATTATTTGGTTCTTGGTCTTTGTTCAACATAGTTTCTTATATTTTTGACTCTATATGAACCGAATTAGTTTTACACTTAGTCAAATAATGATTCGATATTTACACGTGGTGACTTTTGCTCTCACTAGCGTGTTGTAGCCAACATACACCGTCTTCGTATTTCACCCATCTAATCATTACTTTTGGGGTGAATTGACGCTTATTCCCCTATCGATTGTTATTCGTAACTCTAGCGGTTACACTTCACGTTTCATATCTCTATTCCCCTTTTTCCTTGTCATTTTCTTATTTGCAACTTCTGAGCATCTTGCTATGTGATTTTTCCCATTTTATCTTCTTCAGTACGAAGGATTTGTTTCAAACCGCATTCTCAATTCTTATCATCTTCAAGACAGGTACAATTATTTATCCTTTGGATCTCCTTTTCCATTGTCGTATTTTTAATATTTGAGGTGTTCATATTTCAAACCCTCATTTATCTGGCACATCTGTCGTTTCTTGTGTATTTAAATTCTTCAAAGTTTTTATCTTCGATCGTACTTTTACCTTTGAATCTTGTCGTCTTTTCTCCATATTACGATACATTTTGTGAAGTTGTTGAATCTCACTTCGCCTGTGTAATGTTTATGGTATTTCTGGGTAGATACCATATTACCTTCTCTCCATTTGTCGTGAAACATTAGAGTGTTCGTTATATTTAATTTTTATCAGAATGAGAAAAAGGATGAAACCGAGTTTCTCAAAAGGATCCCCCCTGGGGCTCGGTATTGGCTTTGGGGAATACCTAGAACTAAAGAGGAAGGACGTGAAGAAATGCTTCATGGATATCGTGCTGGAAGCACTAAAAAGAAATCTGGATCAACTAGTTTTGGGAACCGAGGTCAAGGTCATCTTACCACAAATACTCAAGCTTTCCACGTAACAAGAGCCGAGGTCAAGGCCAATCTGTCCTAACCAAACAAGTTTCCCACTATATTTCAAAATCTCGAGTCTCAGATAGGGGGACTCAAAGTGACCTGTGTTATTCTTATGTCTTCTTGAGTTATAAGCTTATAGAAAGAGGTTGTGACTCTTTAGCTGAGTCCACTTTGTCAAGTTGCCACTGTTGAAATATTTCAACATCTAACTCGGCTTCTGGTGATACAAATAATTCTATTTCGATTTTGTATAAATCTGCAAGTTTATCAACTAGTAGCTATTTTGATTCAGCTATGCTCATCAATTTCTTCTCATTATGATTCTTCTTATTTTAGGTATTTATGTCTGTCAGAGGTTATAGGGGAACCTCGCTCTGCTGAGGTAGATTCTGAGCACCCTCATGCCGCTTTGATATCCCAGTATCCCTGAGTAACTTAAGAAGTATTAAGTACTGTATCCGAGATTAGCATGGAGAATGTAATCGGGCTCAATATCGGTAACTTAGAGAATTATGACATCGTTCCTTCCCACGAAAATGAGCCGGTTTGCTCAAGGAAGAACCCGGATGAGCCTTCGTTTTCCTTCTTTTACCGAGAACTTATTGCAAAACTCATTTTTCGGTTTCCTTTATCCGAATTTCAAATTTGTGTTTTGAATCATCTCCATATTGCTCCCACTCAACTTCACCCTAATGTTTGGGGTTTTGTCAATTGAGCATTTCTGTGCATATTTAACTTTGCATGTATAGTCTCTCTCTTATTTTTCTTTTTCCAGGCCATTACTTCCCGTATTGGCTGTGAGCATCCGAAAAGAAAAGGTTGGGTTAATATCCGAAGTCATCCTTTAAGAAAACTTTCCCATATTTATTCTGAGTATTTTAAGAACTTTAAAGATAAATTCTTTAAAGTTACTACTAATGTTAAGAAAGAAACCTGGTTCCTTCGTTCCTCAGAGGCTGAGGATGTAGAGGGAAAATTCCCTTTATATTAGTCTCCTGATCGTCATAACTTTGCTCCTTCCAATTATCTTTTCAACGAAACTGAGTTGAATGATGTTGATGTTAACGCGGTTGTCTCCATGCTTTCATATGTGAAAGAGTATGGCCTATGTAGCACCGATACGACACGCGACACGTGACACGACACGACACTCCGACACTCAATCCTAAAAAATTATGGATTTTGACATATTGGGACACGTTTTAATATTAAATAATATTTTTAATTTATATAGTGTATATTTCATTTAATATTTAATAATTTAACAAAAAAATGAAACTAAATTAATAATACCTATCAACATGTTACAAAGATGGAAGCTTTAATAAAAAAAAAAAAAACTGGGATGAGAGAGATATAATATCAGATAGAGAGAACAAATCATATTAGAGAGAGATCAGAGAGAATGAGATACAACAAGAGCGTAATAGGAATTGACAACAATGATGCTGAGATGATCTCTTATCTACTTAAGGGGAAAAAAGACAAAAAAAATAAAATTGATATGATCAGGTGGAAGCTTTATTAAAATATTTTAATTTTTAAAAAAAATTAAAAAAATCAAAAAAAATTTTTAAAAAAATAAAAAAAATTACGAAAATGCTATTTGACCGTGTCGGACACGGTCAAATTCGCGTGTCGGAATGGTCAACGTGTCGGAAAAAGTCAACCGCGTGTCCGACACCGTGTCGGAGCTTGTCGGAGCGTGTCGCCGTGTCGGAGCGTGTCGGACCCGACTCTTCCTGTTTTTACAAGTGTCCGTGCTTCCTAGAGTATGGCTATGTTAGCGTGGCATCGTTCATTTTCAAATCTCAAGATGAGTTAGATTTGGAAATGAGTATGATTTCTCTAGTATTTATTTGTTTGATACTTGTAATGTCAAGAACCCATTTCTCACATGGTTCTATTGTTTTAATTTTGCAGTTCCAGATATGGAGGGGCAACAAAATGCATAGCCGAGTTTCCTAGCTGGGCTCAGTCATGGTAAGAAGACCTCGACCAGTGACCTTGTAACACCCCGTGTATACCCGGTTTGTTAACATGTCATCGTATTAAGCCATGCTTAATTTTAAAAAATGCGGAATATCTTTTTCTGTTCAATTATGACGTCATTATCGTTACCAAGTTGATTACTAATCATTTTCATGAAACATTGCCTGTATGATATTGCAAGAGACAACTTATTAAAATACCTCATAATCTTTTACCAAAAAAAAAAACCTCATAATATAAATAACAGTGTGTATCTAAAATCACGGAACTACAACACGTAGTCCGGACATAATCCTGATACATTATTACAAATCCAATCTAAAACAAGACACATTCAAAACAATGTGGCATGGACAATCCCTATTCTCACCAAATAAGGCAACAAAGCCCAACAACAATCTCATCAACAGCAACATAATAAATAAGCTAAATAGCAACAGACATATCCAGCATCCAAGCATAATCATCACATCATCATATAAATCAGCTAAGCTCCGGCCTCCTTCCGCTAGAGGTATCAACCCCCGTATTACCTGAACCTGAAATGGTGCCTCAAGCGTGGGGTGAGGTCTCTAAAAAGAAATCTCAGTAAGACAAGGGGTCCTCAAGGATCTTCCACCCCAAGCTCACTTACATGTGCAATATAAGTTCTAAAACAGTTTACACAATATATATAAGTTCCAAAATAGTGCAATGCAACAGATAATCATGTCATATATATAACTATTCTATTGATCAGAGAAGTGCAGGAATACGTCTATTACCCACACAGTACCAGCCCATGCTGTACTCGCCCGCAGGACCGCCCCATGGCTCCCTATCTAGGCATAACACCATATACATATCATAAGACATTGCACTTAACAGCTCCATAGCATTTCAATAAAATGATAGATAAAAACAACATCATGCATATAAACCATCCCCCCATGGGACATGGTGGAACCAACAATGGCAAAGCCGAGGACACGAAAGCTTGCCTCGCAAGCTAACTATCCAATACAAGGTCCACACCAGCTCAAAGTCCACAAACAGCGAGATCACAATCTTTTTGGACCAATAACAATATCAACATTCATACTCTACAAGCATATAACATAAAGACTACGCCTTTCCTTTACGATTTACGTCTTTAGGCTTCCTACAAAGCCATAAGCCCTTAAACACTTAGGTTCCGACTTAAAAAGTCATTGCAGAAACCCACACTGACTAATCATGGGTCCACAAGCCCAGAATAGAAATCTGTATGAACAGTACTATCACTGTTCCCGAAAACCCAGAAAATCCGGATATATGTCAGGGTCATATCCGGATATCATATCCAGATATCCATATTTGGATAACAGAGACCTCATATCCGGGGATATCCGGATATCCATATCCGGATACCATATCCGGATATTTCGCGACAGAATGCAGTTCTGCTTTTCGTGAGATATCCTTCCCAAAGGTGGTTCATTTCACGATTCCAGTAGCTTAAACATGCATTATTAGGTGTGTTTAACATTACCCAACGTTAGGTTATGATCATAGGTTCATTACATGCATCAAGGCTTCACTTTTAAGCATAACAACTCATGATCATGGGTTGGACAACTTACCCAAGCTTCAAACAGCAAAGAGAGGTGCTCTTGGAGCTCACTTGAAGCTCCCAAAGTTATGACTTGGTCCAACCACGAAAATGCACACAAGCTTGGACCTTTCGAATCGAAGATGGTTCCTTGAAGCCTCCAATGGTATGAACAATGGCTCACACCAAGGGGAACACCAACTCAGCCCATAAACAGTAAGCTCAGCCCTCCCACACACCAACTAAAGGCTGCAACAACTCAGAATAAGGTGGCTCACAACCTCATAAGGTTTACTCTCAATCTCTAAGGTGATTCAAAGAAGAAATAAGGAAGAGAATGGCCACTAGGCTCTCAAGGTGAAGGTAGGCAGCAATGGAATAGTGGCAAAGGGCTGGTCAACCTCCAAAGTCATGTAGGAAGGAGTGGCACCTAGGGTTTTGTGCCTAAAAGCCATATATATAGCCCACTTAAATGACACAGTATTATCATTAATTGCTACGCTTAGCATTTTGATCCCAAACTCTGGAATCTTAACCTACTCATTTTTATAAGATTTATCATATTTTTATTTTATTTTTCGCAGCCGGTACGCGCTTTTCCATAGCCAGTATCAGTTCTGGCACCAGTTCTCATTATTTCGACTTGAAAATTGTTTTACTAATCCTATATATTATTCTAGGAATATTCATGCATTTATTATAATTTTCTTGGATACTTCACCGGTACACATTTATACCGGGTAACAATTATGGTCAATTATGGAATTATGGAATTATGGACCAATTATCACAGGTACACATTTATATTAGGGTCAATTATGGAATTATTTCCTAATTCTCATATTTAATTAATTAATTTCCTTAATTAACGGTGCGGGTTCTTACAGACCTCACATCTTGGTAGCGCAAGACCCATGATTCAAGAGTTAAAAAGAGTGTTATTGGGGATAAGCCCAAAGGGACCTCGACTGACAAGTCGAAAGAAATCTCAACTTCTCTTACTGGTGTTTCTTCCCATGCTATGGCAGCTACAACTCAAACTTGTCCTCCTCCTTTAGCAGCTAGTCTTTCTCAAGTTGCTATTTGGGATGTTGGAGTTAGTAGTCCGCAATGTTCTCCGTCCTCCTACTCATTTCTTTGATCTCAATCCTTTCTCTGATGCCGAGATCAAGGAATTGGAGGTAATTGAATTGAACTCCATGAAGATGGCTTCGTTGGTGAGGGCTTTTGTTGCTTTGAAAAATAAGTATAGCAAGGCGCACACCGAGATGAGGGCTGCAGGGAAGAGAAAGCCAAGACTTACGAGGAACTCCTCAAGGTGAAGGAGCATTTCAAGACAATTAATTATGAGTACCTTTCTCTTCAAATGACTCATGTTTAATATTTGCTGATTTCACATTACTTACTAACTGCATGCATTTCTTTTTAGTTAGTATTATCTTAGTCGGCCTTTAAGGCAGAGCTTTTATCATATCTTTTCCTTGATAATATGATATTATACGTCTAGATTTTTAGGCTTATTTAGTAACTCAGATATAACTTTGAGCTTTTTAAACCATAAAAGGATTATCTCATTATATCTATTAACTGGGATATGAATTTCAAGTGCTATTGCTGACCTGGCCAAGGTCAATCTATATTATACGAATTCCACACTTTTCTTTGTCGGGTATTAATTTCTAGACATGTCAAAACGGCCCAGAGCCCGCGGGCCAGCCCCTCAACCCCAATTTTTAGCCCCATTTTTTTTTCAGCTCATATTTGGAAGGGTTATTTTTGACCCTAGCCCTACTAAACCCCATCTTTTTGGGGTTAACCCAATAACCTTACGGGCCAGCCTAATGTTTTTTCTCTAAACCCTAAATCCCAATTTCTTCTTCTCATGAGCGTTCCAACACCTTCGCAGTCTCTGATCACGTATCTTCTCTCTCTTTTTCTCAATACTTTACATTTTTGATTCTCTGCACCCTAATTTTTCATGCATTTTTTTTGTTAGGGTTAATTATTTTCAATTTCGCTCACTCTTCTGAATTGATTATATAGACGCTGATAGTATCGATCTCAAGAGAGCTCACTCATCTTAAAAATCTCAAAATCTTGTAAGTTTTTTCCTCCAATATTTTTTCTTGTGTTTTATCTTCCTTTCTTTTCGCGTTGGGGCTTGGGATGGAGAAATCCGAGTTCAATTTCTTTCTTTAGTTTTTTAATTTTTTGTTTGTCTTAAATTGATTTATCAGTTAGTTTAAAACCCCGTTTGTGCAACGATGTTTCAAACAACGACCTCTGTGGAACAATATCAGTAGATAGCAACTTCAGATCTTTCCCAGTTGAGAGGTATAGTAAAAATTGCTTATAGCTTTATGGATATATGAAGGGATATAGTGTACACTTTCTGTAACCACTGTAATTAATTTCCCAGCATATTAACAGCATCCTACTTCCTAAGCTAACACAGCTGAATTACAACTCAGCACCTGCATTACAACTCAACATAGAGGTTACAATATTCTCCAATAGGTTTGATTGGATTTTGTTTGCTTAGGCTTACTAAGTGGATATTGGCTAGATTATACTGTTGTCAAGGTTAAAATTACTGTAGAAGAATCATAGAATGTGTATGCTTGATAACATTATTGTTCAAATTATGTCTGAAAATTGTAACTTTTGAGAACTAACATTATAATGGTAGCCAGTAGGGATTCTTTTTTATTGACAATTAACTTGACCTATTAAATCTATTCAGTAATAGTTTTATGCTTATGATTCTTATATATATAGTTTTAAGTTTTTTATCTTAATAAAAAAAAAATGTGCTTTGTAATGTCAATATTTGCAAATCAATAACCATCTTACAAATTATAGGACTACAGTTATAAAGCTTTATCTAGAGAAAATACAATGTACATCTGCTTTTTATTACATGTCTTAAATTGCAACACCATATCCATGTACTCATTTCCTGAGAATGTATAAACGTTTATTATCAAACAATTGTTTTACTCTTTATACCTTCTTGAATTTTTAGAATATTATATATGACCGTGTCTCATAATATTGCACATTTTTTCATGTAATGCGTATATGTCCCTTCCATTATTTCCATATGTATGTTGGTTTGTGTTTTTAAAAACTAAAAATACTATTAGAATAAAACAAATAAAGAAAGGGTTTAATGTGTCCTTTTAAAGGCATAAAGTTGTGTCCTTTTAGCAGTTATAACTATTTACCATGGGTAATATCTGGAAAGCACCGACACGTGATTTTTTTTAAAATTTACGTGTCGGACACGTTCTGACATGCTCGGACACGCGTCCGACACATGGTCAACATTTGGGGACACGCGGTCAACTTCCCGACACGTTCTGACACGTTTTTCCGACACGTAGTCAACTTTTTAGGACACGTGATCAACGCTCGGACACTTTTTTTTTTAATCTTAATTTTTTTTATAAACAATCTTAATTTTATTTTGTTAAGTAAATATAAAAGAAATAATTTATAAATTGATTTTTTTCTGTTATGAAATTTGACATGAAAAATTAACAAAGTACGAAAAATTACGTATATTTATGTTATGAAATTTAAATATTTGATTAATTATATGACTTATTATTAACTCTTATATATATATATATATATATATATATATATATATTAAATGTAAATTATATTATATATATTAAAAAATTTATTTAATATCAAAACGTGTCCCAACGTGTCCAAATATGACATTTTTTAGAATTAACGTGTCGGCGTGTCGTGTCGTGTCCCGTGTCCCGTATCCGTGTCCGTGCATCATAGGATAATATATAGTTATAATATTAAAGTTGTATTTTTTTGAGTTTCCACGTCAGCTCCTGAAGAGAGAGAAAAAATATATATATAACTTTAATATGTTGGACTGCAAAGTGAAAGAGGCTTTTGATCACAAGCAAAGCTATATAGGCTAGTCTTTATTTAGGCTTACAGTAGCCTGAGTTTGATGTTGCCGTACATGAACGAATCATTCTCAGGGAACTTGATAGCTCAAATTGGCACCACTATCCATAATCTCATAGTTACTTTCAGATTTTGACTCTTTCCAAGCAAAGTTAGCTAGCTAGAGTACTAAAATATTATGTATTAATGTGCATTTTGCATTTATACAACTCAAGGATATGATATTAAGTAGCGCTTAATTAAAAATGCGGAATAATTTTTTCTTTTCAATCATGACGTCATTATCATTAACAAAGTTGATTATTTAATTCATTTTCAAAAGATTGCATGTATGTAATCGTAAATAAACAACTAACTGAAATACCTCATAATATAGATAGTGTGTCTCTAGTCACGGAACTACAACACGTAAACCGAACATAATGCTGATAGTTTATACATCACCAAGCTAAAAACATAATATAATAAATGTGGCATGGACAATCCCCATGCTCACCCAATAAGGCAACAAAGTCCATCAGAGTCTCACATCAAATGACAAGATAATAAATGTAAAGCATGACAGAAACCAGCATATCATCATAAAAGCATAACTCTCAACTCAGCTTCGGCCTCCTGCCGTCTGAGGTATCAACTCCTGAGATAACTGAACCTGAAAATGTGCCCCAAATGTGGGGTGAGATCTTTAAACATAAATCTCAGTAAGACAAGGGGCCCTCAAGGATTTTTCCACCCCAAGCTCACTTACATGTGCAATATAAGTTCAAAAGCAGTTTAATAATATAAGTTCCAAAATCTGTGCAATGCAGCATATAATCATATAATGTGTGTTAACTATTCTACTGGCCAGACAAATGCAGGATTTACATACGTTTATTACCTACAATAAGTGCAAGACGCCACTTGCACTCCACCCACATAATCACCATCTTTTATGACGCCACATACTCAGGCTTATCGTCTAGGTGGAACACCACATGCATATCATAAGGCATTTACACATAACAGCTCAACAACATTTCAAAATCAATACATGAAAACACATCATGCATATAAACCATCCCTTCATGGGGCATGGTGGAACCAACAATGCCTAAACCGAGGACACGAAAGCTTACTTCTAAGCAATCAATCCAATCCAAGGTCCACATTAGCTCAAAGTCCACACACAACACAATCACAATCTATTTGGACCAATAATCCTATCAATATTTATAATCTAAGAGTTCATGGCAATACGACAACATTTTCCTTTACGCATCATGTCTTTAGGCTTTTCACAAAGCCATAAGCCCTTAATCACTTTGATTCCGACTTAGATTAATTATTACAGAAGTCCACAGTAACCCATCATGGGTCCACAAACCCAAAATGTCATTTTGCATGAACAGTACAGTTACTGTCTCGAAATTCCCAGAATATCCAGATATATGTCGGGGGCATATCCGGATATCCATATCCGGATATCCAAGACCTCATATCTGGATATCCATATCCGAATACCATATCCGGATATTTCACGACAGAATGCAGTTTCTGTATTTCGCGAAGATATCACAAAAAGGGTCCACTTTAACACTTAGATACGTTAAGGCATACATATTTAAACCCCTTTAGGTCAGTGATCATGTTAGCCACTTAAAAAACTCTTTAAACATTTCAAGACTCCAATTTTAACCATTAAAACTCATGATCAAAGGTGGTGAAACTTACCGAAAGGCTTGGAACAGAAACTAAGATGCTCTTGGAGCTCACAAAGAAGCTCCAAAGTTTGACTTCAAAGGGTCCACGAATTGGATCAACAAAGATTGGTTCTTTCACAATAAAAATGGCTTCTTGAAGCTCAAGATGCCATGACAAAGGTTCTCACTTCTCCAACAAGGAAGTCAGCCCCTAGACCATCACTACACAGAACCCTAACACTCAGACAAAGGCACTTCTCTCCCTCCTCAATCACACACCCAAGTGTTTACCACATTAGGAGGAAGAATCAAAGAAAAAAAAGAGAGTCTTGCTTGAGTTTTCAAGAGGAACAAGGAAGGTGACAAGGTGGAGGCACCACTCTTCAGAAAACCCACATAGAAATCTGAGAATGGCCTAGGGTTTTCGGCCAAGGTGAGTATATATAGCTCGCTTAAGTTTTAACACACTGTATTAGCACTAATAGTTGCGTTTAGCATTTTAATCCCTAACTTAAGATTCTTAAACTATACATTTTTCTAAGATTTTTCATTTTTCGCAGCACTTTGCCGGTACGCGCTTTTACGTAGCCAGTATCAGTTTTGACGTCAGTTCTCATTATTTTGACCCGAAACTTGACATACAAGTCCTATATATTATTCTAGGAATATTCATGCACTTATTATAATTTTCCGGAATACTTCATTGGTACGCATTTATACCGTGGAGCATAACCGGTATATGCACTTTTCGTCAGAAAAGTAACTTTCGACATTATTAATCACTTACTATAATTATTTAAGCCCGATCACGATTATTAGGGTCAATTATGAAATTATTTCCTAATTTAGCATTTAATTAATTTAATTTCCTAATTTAACGGTGTGGGTTCTTACAAATGTGCCCAGTAAGTGACTCTAAATTGTATCTACGTGTATTTGTCAGTTCTGAAGGTTGGTCTGACTTTAATTATTGATTGATTCTCTATCTTTTGATATGTAACATTTTCAAATGTGTATAACAATATCATGAATAAAATTGATTTTTGGCCAGCGGGCTGGCCCTAACCTGTGGGGTTATATAATTTTTTGGCCCGTGCGGGCTTTTTGGCCCTGATCCGCGTGGGTTAGGGCCTGACGGGCCGGGCTGGCCCGTTTTGACAGCTCTAAATTATATAACCATGACGTTTTTTATTTTAACTTAGCATTTTGCGAAGTTTCTATTTACGAAGGTAAATATTGATCCATTCGATCTGTAATGCGGGTTTCATCACCAAGATTTTATCCAAAGTAAAGACAATATTGTCACATGTTCGAGTTTGGATCAATGACCACAATTTTGAACATTTCGACTTGATCGGAGTCATTATGACAAATCAAATCTTTATCTTAGATCTATTTATTGATGCATCATAATCATAACGATAAATCTCAATGAAAATTTCTACATTTATTCAAATTGAAAATATTGATTACATGAATTTGTCGATATAGTTGACTTTAGACAATCCCTACAAAAGCAAAAATAATTCGCCCAGAAATTGAAAAAATATTCAAAATAGCCTTTACACGGAACTCATAACTTAACTGTAATACATCTTCAGCTTATACGCGTCCCATGTTCTCTTGATGGGCTTTTCTTCTAATGTTTCCAAGATGTAACCTACTTTACCAAGTTTCTCTCTTACCCGTTAAGGGCCTTCCCAGTTTGCAGCCAGCTTCCTATCTTTAGCATTCTTGTTGCCATTATCTTCTCTTCAAAGTACAAAGTCAATTTTTTCAAATTACCTAGGTCTTACTCTTATATTATATCTTTCTGCTACCAATTGCTTGGTTGCCACATCTTGACAATATGTTGTGACACTAATGTCATCTATCATGTCTAACTCTATTGCTAGATTTTTAGTATTCTCTTTTTCCTTCTCTTTAAGAGTCTTCATTCTCCTCCAAGATGGCTCTTCTATCTCAATCGGGATCATAGCCACGCATCCATAAGTAACTCTATTGCTGTTTGTTTACATCCATAGTTATTGAACCCAACTGTCTTTAGCATCCTCCATTTGTTTCCGGAATCCATCCACAATCACCATATTAGAAGCTTCAGCTTTCCCATTTGATTGGGGATATTCCACATATGCAAAGTGATGCTGAATCTTGAAATCAACCATTAATTCTTGGAACCTCTTGTAAGTAAACTGAGTTCCATTATCTTTCACTATCTCGGTTTGTTTCAAATCTGGAAATAATATTTCTTTCAAAAAATCTTTGAACTTTGGCCGAGGTAATAGCTGTAACAGCCCGAGTTAACCTGGATTGTTAACATATTATCGTATTAAGCCACGCTTAATTAAAATGCGTAATAACTTTTTCTTTAATTCAATTATGACGTCATTAACCTTAGCCAACTTGATTACTTAATCAATTTCATAAAATACTGCCTGTATGTAAATTGCAAGACAACTAACTGGAATACCTCATATATAAATAATAAGTGAGTATCTAAAGCCACAGGACTACAACACGTGGCCTGGGTCAAAATCCTGATACTTTAATTGCAACATCAAATTAAAAGACAAAAGCCAAACCATGTGGCATGGACAAACCCCATGCTCACCAAATAAGGCAACAATGCCCAATAACAGTCTCAACATAATAACAATCAAAGCGGAAAACATAACAGTCAAATCCAGCACGTCAGCATATCATAATATCAACTCAGCTCTGGCCTCCTGCCACCTGAGCCCTCAACATTACCTGATCCTGAAATAAGCGTCCCCAAACGTGGGGTGAGATCTCTAGACAAGAAATCTCAGTAAGACAAGGGGTCCTCAAGGATCTTCCACCCCAAGCTCACTTACATGTGTAATATAAGTTCAAAAAACAGTATTTACAATATAAGTTCCAAAACTATGCGATGCAGCAGATAATCATGCCATGTGTGTTTATCAAATCTACTGGCCAGAGAAATGCAGGAATACGTCTATACCTACATGAGTACAAGGAACACCGCTTGCACCTCACCCACAGCCTCACCATCTTGTATGTACTACATACTCAGGCTTACCGTATAGGTGGACACCACATGCATATCATAAAAGCATATTGCATATAATAGCTCAATAGCATTTCCAAATCATCAAAGCATGTAACACAGCATGCATAAACCACATCCCCATGGGACATGGTGGAACCACAAAATGGCTAAACCGAGGACACGAAAGCTTACCTTGCAAGCTAGCTATCCAAGCCAAGAGTCCAACCACTCTCAAGTCCAAAAACAGCAGTATCACAATCTGATATGGACCAATAATACATCAATATTTATGCATCACATGCATACAACTTAAAGACTACGCCTTTCCTTTATGTTTTACGTCTTAAGGCTTCCAACACAGCCATAAGCCCTAATCATGTGATTCTGACTTAGTTTATTAATTACAGAAGTTCAACTTCCTTAATCTAGGGTCCACAAACCCCCAATAGCTTACTGTTCACACAGCACAGCTACTGTTCTGCGAAAAACCCAGGATATCCGGATATCACAGGGAACATATCCGGATATGCCATATCCGGATATCATACTAACCATATCCGGATATAACATATCCGGATACCCAGATCCCATATCCGAATATGGATATCCGGATACCATATCCAGATATGCATATCCGGATACCATATCCGGATACTGATATCCGGATATCTGTTCGACAAATATCCGGATATCTCACGACAGAATGCAGTTTCTGCATTTCGTGAATATCCAACCCAAAGATTCAACTTTTAACACATGTACACGTTAAAGCATGCATCTTTAATCTATTTTAGGTTCATACTCATTATACCTTCTTGTTTACTCATTAAACATGGCCAAGACATCAACTTTAAGCATTAAAACTTAAGATCAAAGGAGAGGAAACTTACCCCAAGCTTTAAGCAGCCAACAATGGTGCTCTTGGAGCTCACAAGTCAGCTCCAAGGTACAGACTTTAGGGAGGACGAAAATGGAGCAACAAGGTGAGTTCTTTATTCACCAAGGAAGCTACTTGAAGCTTCAACACCCACACAACACCAACTCAGCCTCACACCTCAACCAAAACAGCCTTCTCAACTCAGAATGAGACCAACAATGTAATCTCAAGGCTCACTCTCACCCTCACAAGTGTTTAAAGTGATGGAACAAGCATGAAAGGTGATAATGTAGGCCAAAAGAAGAAGAAGAAGAGCAAAGGAAGCACAAGGGTGGAGGTGCAGCAAAGAGAGCTCAACACCAGCACAAACTCACGTAGGAGGCTGCACAATTTGACCTAGAAACTTGTGCCATTAAGTATATATAGCCACTTAAGCCAAATCGCGCAGTATTAGCCTTAATAGCAAAGTAAAAGATCTTGATCCCAAACTTCGGAATCTAGACCTAGATATTTTTCTAAGATTTGTCATATTTTTATTTTATTTTTCGGAGCACCTTTCCGGTACGCGCTTTTCCATAGCCAGTATCAGTTCTGGCATCAGATTACGTTATTTTGACTTGAAACTTGTTTTACAAGTCCTACATAATATTCTAGTAATTATCATGCATTCGTTATAATTTTCCGGGATACTTTTCCGGTATGCATTTATACCGAGTAGCAGAACCGGTATCTGCGCTTTTCTTCCGAAAGGCGGCTTTCAGCATTTTTACTCACTCAATATAATTATTAAGCCCAATAATAATTATTAAGGTCAATTATGGAATCATTTCCTAATTATCATAATTAATTCACTAATTACCTTAATCAGCGGTGCGGGTTCTAACATTCACCCCACATTTTTAAGGATTTTGTCCTCAAAATCAGAAACATACCTGTCTCGAAAGTCGGGATACTGTCGGAGAAGCTCATCCTCTCGCTCCCACGTGCACTCCTCGGGACTACGCCCAGTCCACTGCACCTTGACCATCGGAATGATCTTGTTTCTAAGCTGTTTCTCGCCTCGATCGAGGATCTTGAGTGGTCCGACGGGAGTCTTTAGGTTCTCCCGAACCTCCACATCATCCGGCTGCACCACGTGCGAAGGATCTGCTATGTGCCTCCGAAGCTGAGACACGTGAAACACGTCATGGATGTTGGCTAGGTTCGGAGGTAAGGCAAGTCGATAGGCAACTGGTCCTACTCTACCAAGGATCTGGTAGGGCCCAATGAATCGCGGGATCAACTTCCTCACTCCGAGTGCCCGTCCAACACCGGTGACAGGTGAAAGTTTCACAAACACGTGCTCACCCTCACTGAACTCCAGTGGACGATGCTTGACATCATAGTAGCTTTTCTGGCGATTCTGCGCTTGCTTCAACTTTTCCCTGATCATCTGGATCTGCTGGGTAGTATCTTGGACAAAGTCCAAGCCAAATAGCTCTTTATCTCCAACCTCAGACCAGCAGGTAGGAGTCCGACACCTCCTACCATACAGCGCCTCGTAGGGTGCCATGCCCAGACTAGCATGAAAACTGTTGTTGTACGAGAATTCTACCAACGGAAGGTACCTATCCCATGCAGAACCCTGCTCCAATGTGCAAACTCTCAACATGTCCTCCAATGTCTGGATGGTCCGCTCAGTCTGTCCGTCAGTCTGAGGGTGATAGGCGGTACTCAATCTCAACTGCGTACCAAAAGCCTCCTGCAGCGCCTCCCAGAACCGAGATGTGAACTTCGGGTCCCTATCACTGATGATACTCTCGGGCACCCCGTGAAGCCTCACAATCTCGCGGACATATAGCTTGGCCAACTGCTCTGTAGTGAAGCTCACCTTCACTGGAAGAAAATGGGCAGACTTGGTCAATCTGTCCACAATGACCCAGATAGAGTCACAACCAGCCTGAGTCTTAGGCAATCCCACCACGAAGTCCGTGGAAATACTCTCCCACTTCCACTGTGGAATTTCAAGAGGTTGAAGTTTACCAGACGGTTTCTGGTGCTCAACCTTTACTTTCTGACATATAAGGCATTTGGACACGTAGACCGCTATGTCCTTCTTCATGCCCGGCCACCAAAAATTTCTCTTTAAGTCCTGGTACATTTTCGTGGCACCAGGGTGGATAGTAAACCGGCCCTTATGAGCCTCTGCCATAACCTCTTCAGTCAATGGCCCTCGAGGAATAACAATCCTCTTCTGGAACAGCAGCAATCCATCCTCGTTCCAAGACACACCGTCCTGGTTCTTCACATAATCAAGGCACTCTCTTTGCACTTGCGCCTCTTTAATCTTTTCCATCAGCTCATTAATCACTTCTGTTGTTTCCATTTCGAGCAGTGCGCCCCCAAACAAGGAGTTCACTCTCAAGTCTCTGAACTTTTCGATCACCTCGTAGTCGCTCATCATCAAGCTGGATAAGCTCACGGATTTTCGACTCAAAGCATCGGCTACCACATTGGCCTTGCCAGGATGGTATCTCAACTCAAAGTCGTAGTCCTTCAAGAACTCCATCCATCTTCGCTGTCTCATGTTCAACTCCTTCTGGTCAAACAGATACTTCAGGCTCTTGTGATCACTGAATACAGCAAACTTCATGCCAAACAGGTAATGCCTCCAAATCTTGAAAGCAAAAACAATGGCTGCCAACTCCAAGTCGTGAGTCGGGTAGTTCTCCTCATGAGGTTTCAACTGTCTTGAAGCGTAAGCAACCGCTTTCCCTTTCTGCATCAGCACACAGCCTAGTCCCTTTCCAGAGGCGTCGCAGTATAACTCAAACTGTTCCGCAGGATCAGGAAGGACTAACACAGGAGCAGTAGTCAGTCTCTCCTTTAACTCCTGGAAACACTCCTCATACTCATGTGTCCACACGAATGGAGTCTCCTTTCGGGTAAGGCGAGTCATCGGTAGCACCATCTTGGAGAATCCCTCTATGAACCTCCTATAGTACCCTGCCAAACCCAAGAAGCTTCTCACTTCTGTAACCGTCTTAGGCCTCTCCCAGTCCATCACGGCCTCAATCTTGTTTGGATCAACTGCAACTCCATCAGCGGAAATCACATGACGCAGAAATTTCACCGCCTTGAGCCAAAACTCACATTTTGACGGCTTAGCATAAAGCTTTTTCTCTTTCAACACTTGCAAAACAATCTTCAAGTGCTCAGCATGCTCCTCCTCCGTCTTGGAGTAAATCAAGATGTCGTCAATGAAGACGATCACAAACTGATCCAGGTACGGCTGGAAGATCCTGTTCATGTAGTCCATGAACACTGCGGGTGCAATTGTGAGTCCAAACGGAATCACCAAGTACTCATAATGCCCGTACCTCGAGCGAAACGCTGTCTTTGGGACATCCTCCGGCTTTACCCGTATCTGATGGTAACCGGACCGGAGATCAATCTTGGAATACACGCAAGCACCCCTGAGCTGATCCAGCAAATCATCAATGCGTGGAAGAGGATACTTGTTCTTGATTGTCACCTTGTTCAACTGTCTGTAGTCGGTGCACAACCGCATGGTCCCATCTTTCTTTTTCACAAAAATGACCGGTGCTCCCCAGGGAGACACACTCGGCCGAATGAAATCTTTCGCTGAAAGCTCCTCAATATGCTTCTTCAGCTCCGCCAACTCTGGTGGCGACATCCGGTATGGAGCCAACGATATAGGCCCCACACCAGGCAATAAGTCTATGGAGAACTCTATCTCCCTCTGCGGTGGAAACTCAGGAATCTCCTCGGGAAACACCTCGAGGAATTCCCTCACCACAGGAATGCCAGTGAGATCCTCCTGTGTCCCACTCACCAAACCTCCCAACATGACATAGCCAAATGCCCCTGCTCTCAAGGCCCTCCTCGCCTGCAGGACTGAAATGAACGGTGAGGAACTGGCTGTGGACCCACCCGGAGACATCACCACTCTCTTGGCACAACAATCAATCAATGCACAGTTTCTGGACAACCAATCCATGCCCAGAATAATCTCCAGGTTGGCCATCGGCAATCCTATCAGATCTACCGAGAAGTCACGGCCATCCCACTGAAACGCTACATCGCGATGAACAGTGGAGGTCAAACATTTCTCTCCGGTGGCGGTGGTCACCCGCATCGGTGGAGAAAGCACATCAGTGGGCAACTCAAGCCCCACAGCAATAGGGGTAGCAACAAAAGAATGCGTTGCCCCGGAATCAAAAAGCACATCAACAGCTGAACCACCAATCGTAACCGTACCTCTGACCAGGTTCGGAGCTCTGTCCGACTGCTGACGATCAAGTGTGTAAACTCGCCCTGTAGTAGGCGGCACGGCTGGTGCCCCAGAAGGAACCATCTGCAATGGCACATCCTGCACTGCAGCAACTCTCGTCGTCGGGCAATCTCTGGAATAGTGGCCCTCCTTGCCACACTGGAAGCATATTAGCTGTCCGGTAGAACACGGCCCAAAATGTGACTTCCCGCATCCCGAGCATCTAGGAGCAGGAGGTCTAGCTGTGTTCCCCTGAGTAGCAGTCTTTTTAAACTGATTTGGCGCTTGCTTAGCCGCCAACTGTTTGCCTTTGCCTTTATTTCCAAAATTTCTGTTCCTCCAGGGAGTGGAACCGCCGGTACCCTGTGGCACCTCAATCTTGGCCTTCTTGGCCTGACACGAACGACAGTAGTCCTCAATGTCGCGACACTGCTGTACTAAAGCTCCGAAGTCTCTCGAAGCAGAACCAGCAAGATGTCCAGCAATGTCCTCATTAAGTCCCCTCCGGAACTTAGCCGCAAGAAAAACGGGAGTCGGTCTCGCCATACGGAAATGAGCGAACTTGACCAGCTCATTAAACTTGGCCAGGTACTCGTCGATAGACAGCGAGCCCTGCACTAAACGGTCAAACTCTCCCTGTTTCCTTTCCTGAGAGTCATATGGAAAATACTGACCCAGAAAGCTCTCCTCGAAGAATGGCCACGTCATCACACGGCCCTGCATCTCGTAGATGTGAGAAAGGTTGGTCCACCACTCATGGGCCTCGCCCTCCAGCATGTAAGTGGCGAACAACAGCTTCTGCGGATCGGTGCACTGCATGATCCGGAAGATCTTGTCCAACGCCTGTAGCCATCTGGCAGCAGCAATGGGATCATAAGATCCGTCGAATGAAGGTGGCTTATGCTTGCGGAAAGCATTCAGCCGGCGATCGATCTCGTCACGATCCTCAGCAAATACGGGGATGGTCTGCATAGCCCCCGTCAAGTGACTGCCCTCACCCATCTGACTCTGGGTGTCCTCCTGTTGACTAGGCGGAGGTGGAGGCGGTGGTGGCGGTGGAGGTGGTGGAGGACACTGGCCAGCAGCAGGACCAGCCCTCAACTCCTCCAACATGACCCTCATCATAGTCATGTTGGCCATCCGGTTCTCCTCCAGAAACTCTGCCGTGGCTCGCCGGTTCGCCTCTCTGATGGCGTCCAGCATCGCCTGGTTTGCCAACCTCGTGGCCTCCTGGTCGGCTAGTCGGGCCGCCTGCATCTCAGCTAATGCAGCCAGGATAGGATCCGATTGATCCTCGCTCGTACTAGGGTTCCTCCTTGGTGGTACCATGACTCTGCACAAGTTACACAAAGAATGAGTTGATCAGGCCCACGCCATGTGGTCACATATGCATTATCATAATACACACCAATCAGAGAGAACGCAAAGTAGACACGCAACGAAACATCCTAAGTTATTGCAATACATACAGGCTTTTCCCTAGAAAGTGCTCTGATACCATAAAATGTAACGGCCCGTGTTAACCCGGATTGTTAACATACTATCGTATTAAGCCACGCTTAATTAAAATGCGGAATAACTTTTTCTTTAATTCAATTATGACGTCATTAACCTTAGCCAACTTGATTACTTAATCAATTTCATAAAATACTGCCTGTATGTAAATTGCAAGACAACTAACTGGAAAACCTCATATATAAATAATAAGTGAGTATCTAAAGCCACAGGACTACAACACGTGGCCTGGGTCAAAATCCTGATACTTTAATTACAACATCAAATTAAAAGACAAAAGCCAAACCATGTGGCATGGACAAACCCCATGCTCACCAAATAAGGCAACAATGCCCAATAACAGTCTCAACATAATAACATAATCAAAGCGGAAAACATAACAGTTAAATCCAGCACGTCAGCATATCATAATATCAACTCAGCTCTGGCCTCCTGCCACCTGAGCCCTCAACATTACCTGATCCTGAAATAAGCATCCCCAAACGTGGGGTGAGATCTCTAGACAAGAAATCTCAGTAAGATAAGGGGTCCTCAAGGATCTTCCACCCCAAGCTCACTTACATGTGTAATATAAGTTCAAAAAACAGTATTTACAATATAAGTTCCAAAACTATGCGATGCAGCAGATAATCATGCCATGTGTGTTTATCAAATCTATTGGCCAGAGAAATGCAGGAATACGTCTATACCTACATGAGTACAAGGAACACCGCTTGCACCTCACTCACAGCCTCACCATCTTGTATGTACCACATACTCTGGCTTACCGTATAGGTGGACACCACATGCATATCATAAAAGGACATTGCATATAATAGCTCAATAGCATTTCCAAATCATCAAAACATGTAACACAGCATGCATAAACCACATCCCCATGGGACATGGTGGAACCACAAAATGGCTAAACCGAGGACACGAAAGCTTACCTTGCAAGCTAGCTATCCAAGCCAAGAGTCCAACCACTCTCAAGTCCAAAAACAGCAGTATCACAATCTGATATGGACCAATAATACATCAATATTTATGCATCACAAGCATACAACTTAAAGACTACGCCTTTCCTTTACGTTTTACGTCTTAAGGCTTCCAACACAGCCATAAGCCCTAATCATGTGATTCTGACTTAGTTTATTAATTACAGAAGTTCAACTTCCTTAATCTAGGGTCCACAAACCCCCAATAGCTTACTGTTCACACAGCACAGCTACTGTTCTGCGAAAAACCCAGGATATCCGGATATCACAGGGAACATATCCGGATATGCCATATCCGGATATCATACTGACCATATCCGGATATAACATATCCGGATACCCAGATCCCATATCCGAATATGGATATCCGGATACCATATCCGGATACTGATATCCGGATATCTGTTCGACAAATATCTGGATATCTCACGACAGAATGCAGTTTCTGCATTTCGTGAATATCCAACCCAAAGATTCAACTTTTAACACATGTACACGTTAAAGCATGCATCTTTAATCTATTTTAGGTTCATACTCATTATACCTTCTTGTTTACTCATTAAACATGGCCAAGACATCAACTTTAAGCATTAAAACTTAAGATCAAAGGTGAGGAAACTTACCCCAAGCTTTAAGCAGCCAACAATGGTGCTCTTGGAGCTCACAAGTCAGCTCCAAGGTACAGACTTTAGGGAGGACGAAAATGGAGCAACAAGGTGAGTTCTTTCTTCACCAAGGAAGCTACTTGAAGCTTCAACACCCACACAACACCAACTCAGCCTCACACCTCAACCAAAACAGCCTTCTCAACTCAGAATGAGACCAACAATGTAATCTCAAGGCTCACTCTCACCCTCACAAGTGTTTAAAGTGATGGAACAAGCATGAAAGGTGATAATGTAGGCCAAAAGAAGAAGAAGAAGAGCAAAGGAAGCACAAGGGTGGAGGTGCAGCAAAGAGAGCTCAACACCAGCACAAACTCACGTAGGAGGCTGCACAATTTGACCTAGAAACTTGTGCCATTAAGTATATATAGCCACTTAAGCCAAATCGCGCAGTATTAGCCTTAATAGCAAAGTAAAAGATCTTGATCCCAAACTTCGGAATCTAGACCTAGACATTTTTCTAAGATTTGTCATATTTTTATTTTATTTTTCGGAGCACCTTTCCGGTACGCGCTTTTCCATAGCCAGTATCAGTTCTGGCATCAGATTACGTTATTTTGACTTGAAACTTGTTTTACAAGTCCTACATAATATTCTAGTAATTATCATGCATTCGTTATAATTTTCCGGGATACTTTTTCGGTACGCATTTATACCGAGTAGCAGAACCGGTATCTGCGCTTTTCTTCCGAAAGGCGGCTTTCAGCATTTTTACTCACTCAATATAATTATTAAGCCCAATAATAATTATTAAGGTCAATTATGGAATCATTTCCTAATTATCATAATTAATTCACTAATTACCTTAATCAGCGGTGCAGGTTCTTACAATAGCAGTGATGGGTTCAGCTTCTATCAATCTCGTAAAATAATCAAAAGCTACAATCAACCAGCAAATCCGTTTCCTATTTATAGAAAGGTCATGGAGTCGAGATACATGTCAATTATTCTGGAGAAGAAATTATCATCAAGGCGTGTTTTTGACAGCTGCTACACTTCTTCACATGATCTTTCGCCTTAGCTTCCATGGTGGGACAATAATAACCTCCTTGAAGGGCTTTTCGAGCCAGGCTTTGGCTCCCACATGTTAACCATTAATTCCTTCATGTATCTCTGCCAAGAAGTACTCGGCTTCTTCTGAGTTCAAGCACTTTAGTATTGGAGAATGCAAATCTTTTCTATAGTAGATCCTCTACCACTGTATACAATGCTGCATCTCGGATTAATTTCTTAGACTCTACTGAATCCTCTAGCAATGTTCCACTTTCTAATAAGCAACAATTGGCTGCCTCCAATCTTCTGATGACGTAATGAGTATTACGCAACTCGGCTCCGCTATGCTTTGCTGAACCATGGTTCTGTGATTACTCGGGTTCTTTGTACTTGCCAATTTGGATAGATATCAGCTCTGCTGTTCTCTCCTCAAGGAATGTGAGTGATCATAACTTCATCAAATTCGAATATGATTTCTTTCACTCTATTTAAATATTTCATCAACAGAAGACCCTTGGCTTGATATTTTGCATCAACTCATGGAGTGACAAATTAGGAATCACTAAAGACTTTAACTCTTTTTGCCCCATGCTCTTTTACCTACATCAGACTAGCTATCACGGTTTTTTATTCTGCTTGATTATTTTAAGTTGGAAAATTCTAATATAGGAAATGTTCTATTAAAACCCCTTCTAGACTTTCAGCTATGATTCCAGCTCTACTCCCTTTATTATTTGATGAGCCATCTACATAAACCTTCAATATGTCGTCCTTCTCAGCGCTTCCTCCATCCGGTGGAGTGAGCTCCATTATAAAGTTGGCTAGTATAACAACCCAAAATTTTAAGAATTGTTTATGTATGGTTATTATGGATATAATTACATAAGTATAGGAAATTATTGAATTACATAGTTATATTATGTAATTTTATGATAAATACGTTACAGAAGCCATAATTAATCCGTTAATCATCCGATTGACATGAAATTTCACCCTTTTTGGGCACATTTTTTAGGGGCTGACGTTCGTGAGACGGACACTGATAGAGGCAAAAGTCCAGTATAGAGATTTTATTATTGTGAGTCATGCATATTATGATATTTATATTGCCATGATGAGACTTTATTATGACTAGATTTGATGGATTATGTTGATATTTGTAGTGAGCATAGGGGTTGTCTATGCCACTATTAAATGATCTGTGTATTTGTTGACTTGGGTATTTGTATTGTAGCACCATGAGTTATGAATGCTTATGAATTGTTATTTATGAATACGAGGTATTTCAGATTTTATTTTAGTCTTGCAAATATATAAGGATTGTTATTAAAAGGAAAAGTCAATCTACAATGAGGATTAGCCTTGTTATTTATACAAAACAATTTATTGCTTCCGCGATTAATTATTGCAAGCTGCTCTTTAAATACCATTTGTATGTTAATACACCCGCTGCATACGGGGTGTTACAATCACTCCTTTATGTTCGATTTGAACACATCATTAATTTTCAATGATTACTTGGGCAGAATAAAATTTAAATTCCAACCTATTTGATTAATCAAAATAATTACTTTAAATATTAAAATTAATCAATTTAACCAACAAAGCCCAGCACAATTGATAGATAGGTGAGTTCCTTAAGTATACTGACAGGGGTTTGATTCCTGGTCGTGTGTATGGAAAAGGCTTTGTTGGGAGAGGTTTACCCACTTAATGTGATCTCCCGTCTCAAAAGGATTAATCTTCGGCTGTCGGCTGAAGGATACCTTGGGAATCCAGAAAAATAAAAATAAATTAATCAATTTAAGTCAATTATGATAATTAAAATTTCCATACTAATTAGACGTATGTACTTGTCATAATTAGTTAAATTAAATAAAATATTATCATATTCACATTTTCGTTGATTATATTTTCTTAAATTAAATAACTGATCGAGTTTATTATTGGGTAGCGTGTAAATTGGTTAGGCCGGTCTACAGAGACCTACGGCCTAGCCTATATCAGGTCAGACTCAGCCTATTAAATATATTTAAATAAAACAGGCTTAGACTTTTAAAAATACCTATTTAGAAAAAAGGCCATAGGTTTTCTTTTATATCTCGGACCTTTAAGTATATATGCCAGCCTATTTTATATTATTTATTTTAAAAAAATAAATAAAATTATTATTTTAATAATTTTATAATGTAATATTATTTTAATTATTTTTTAAATATTGAATGTTTAATAGGTTTAAACAGATTAACAGGCTTAGGCCAAGACTTTTATTTTTTAAATATAGGTCAGTCCAGACTTATAATTTGCGCCAATATAAGGCTAACAGGCCAGACTAAACCTAAAGTATTTTACATAGGGTTAGACGATTTAAGCCAAAGCTCAACCTAGCCTATTTACACTCCTATTAATGTGGCATGCTATCACATTAGACAAGGTGAAAGTATTTACACAAATACTAAAGGAATAAAATTCTTTCAATTAACCTTATTGCTCATCCAATGTCCGAAAATCAACAAATAATCATATTTATTAATTATTTTATACTTTAATATATTGAGGTGACAAAAAAAGTCTACTTTATTGTTTTTTTTTTTTTTGGAGATAAGTCTACTTTATTGTTAAGACCCATATAAAACCCAAAAATTTAAGTTAGTAAGCGAAGATCCATCAATGGCTTATATTTCTCTATCACATCCCCTCATATGAGAGTTTATTGGACTTGAAGAGTGGATGATGTATCACGATCAGCCTATTTGTAATAAGAAACTCTATAATATTTAATTATATATATTAACAGAATGAGAGCAGAGAGGATCAAATTCATGACTACTTAGTCATATCAGCTCTTATAACATGAAAAAGCTTAAGTTGTTGAGTGATGCTATATTACTTTTATTTTTTATTTTTTCTAACACTCTCTCACACAATAGCCATTGGACTTGAAAGATGTATATATATCACACTCAACCTACTTATGGTAAGAAACTTGTTGCGACTTTAGCAAGTGTACTAGTCGTACAAGTAATAAGATGATAAGTAAAGATCGTTCACACGAGGATTTGTGTTCAAACACCAACTAACCATTTATAATTAAGTTGAATCAAACAAGAATTCATTGAATGCATTGATAATTCTCACCAGAATTTGAATTTTATTTTGAATCGATAAAATAACTAAAATGTGAATTACAATTTTAAAACAAGTAGTAAGGAAATCAATGGCCCTCAACCATAAACTTATGTAAGAATCGATCCAATCATGAATTATCTCCAATGTGATGTCAGTCAATCTTCTTATTATCACTAAGATGCAATTCTTTACTATCTTAGTTGATACATTAATCAAGAAACCCCAATCCCTTGGTAATTCCCTTCTCAATACACACATTAATCACTGAGATTTTAAAGATTGCATTAGAGTCTATTTCCATTCTTGAATAATAGAACACTGATGATGAAATTGCCAGTTACAGAAGTAATGTGAACATTCCTGTTCTACATTACTTCCTTAATGGAAAGAATTAACAAAGACCCTTTCATTCCATCACATAAAAGATAATCATAATATTCAATCAACCATACATAAATTCATCCTTGAGTTCCACTGAAATCCAACTACAAGGGCCTCTACTCAGACATAGAAACAGAAATAACAAGAGAAGAGGAAAGATCAAACTCCATTGTCATGTTGTTGAATCTTCAATCTTCAATCACATTTACATAAAGTATACTAAAACTAATACAAGACTAAGACCTAAGGAATTTGGAAATTTCAGAGAATGAAAAAAATCAGATCCTAAGTGTGAAGGCCCCTTGCCCTTTTATAGTTTACAAGTTCAAAACTGAAATAACATTCAAAAACTGACATAGGCGCTAAAACGCTGGATCGAGCGTTAAAACGCGCTCCTTTGTAATTGTGGTCACGAACGTTGAAACGGTAAAACACTCCTTGTTGGCCATTTTAGCGCTCAACTTGAAGGATGCCTAACTACTTGTAACTGTCCTTAGCGCTAAAACATTTCATCATGACCGCTAAAGCACACACTTCGAGGGAGTTTTGGCATTTTGTTGAACATCAACGCGCTAAAACGCTTGACTTGACCGTTTTAGCGCTCGAGACCCGCATCTTTTTGAATTTTCCTTTGCAGCAACGCGCTAAAACATTTGCTTTGGCCGTTTTAGCGTTCAGCACCAGCACTTTTGGGCTTCCTTTTGTAGCAGCGTTCTAAAACGCTTGCCTTTAGCGTTTTAGCGCTCAACACTTGAATCTCCAAATTCTCCAGAATCTTTTTCCTTCTCTCTTTTGCTTCTTGAGATTCATTTTCCTACCAGAACAATGTAAATTTTCAATATAAACTTCAAAACTTGTATTTAGGACTTTCCAGGATTTTAACCCTCTTTTCCATCCATTTAATCACACAAATTAAGCTGATTCATGCTTTAATTTTATTATCAATCACTCTCAAAACAACGTGAAATAATTTATATAAGAATCATTTCGTCCAGAGAGTTCCAAAACAATGAAGATTCTTGCAAGAAATAGTTGGTCAACTACTTATAAAAATAACATAATCCATCAAAAATCAATTTTGAATTTGTTAAAAAATCGGTTTTGAACTTGATAACCGGTTTATGGTTCATAACCAGTTTTGAATTAAAACCGGTTTTAAATCAAAACCGGTTATGAATCACAAACCGGTTTGGAAACCGGTTTGGACAAATTAAAAACCGTTTTTTTTTTTAAAAAAAGTGGTTCGGTTTAAAATCCAAACCGTTTAAAACTGGTTTGGTTCGGTTTTTGACAATAACCGAACCGAACCGCTCCATGTACATCCCTACTCACTATGCATCAAAAGGAACCACCGTTTTCTTAAAACCTCCCATTTATATAAAAAGAATTGAAGAAAACTCCTTCTTGTACTCAATAAACCTCCTTTGTTATAATTGAAGATTTAAGTCAAAATAATTGAATAAATTTAAAGATGTGTAAAGGTATTAGCTTCTTATCCAAAGATGTTTCCCATGCAAGCTTGAAAAAAAAAAATGCCACTACATGGTTTATTTTTATCTTCATGAGAAAATCGAAATGCATGTTTCTGTCCATGACATAAAATCAATTATCAACAACTTCACCCCAATTATTTTAGAGAGCCGAATTGGCATCTGTCTTAGCAATCATAGAAACAAATTGGTACCACATAGTGATGACCTAATTACACACAAAACCATCCAAACAATGATTACGATTATTCAATTTTTTAAAGAATTACATTGCCATGTCCGGCTCTTATACATGCAAAGTCTCCATCAGTTACTTTTCAGAGACAGAACCAACAAAATTAAACAAATCTATTGCCAACAATGTTACATTTCTTAAAAGTCTTAGTTTTCATCACCACCTCCTAAATTCTTTCTTTCTTTCATTTTTTCTAAGTCCATTAATGTGTGGACAAAAATGTCTTCAATGAATGAAACCTCAAGGTAAATGAAAATAATATATATATGATTCACAAAATTGGCCAATAAATTCACCTTGCTTCTCATTAATTGGAGAAAGGTTCACGGCCTTTAAGAGGGATATCCGAATATGCTATTGCTATCCTCTCTCGTGCTCTAATGGATTCATCACTACCCTCCCTTAGAAATTGTATAAGTATTAGTGCATATTAGGAAATGAATAAATTTGGAGATTTTGATATTTTGTGTTTGTTCTAAATGCTCCCCCATCATTCATGTTTACATAGAATTACAATATGAAAATATGTTCCTTTATAGTTTCCTTTCTATTCTATCTTCTCCTGTGTGTACTTTGTTCTAAGATATCAAACCCTTATTATATTTACCAAAGTTCATAGGTGTTTGATTTTGCTGCCATTAGCTTCTGCTTTTCTTCATAGTTTAATCATATATCACGAATATAAAGAATAGGCAAAGTAATATAAATAAACAGGATTTCTTGTTAAAAACTAGGTCAGCTTTAAATTTCCAAAAAAAAAAAAAAAAAAAAAGAACTAGGTCAACATTTAAGACATTGCTATATATGTATTTAGTATTTTTTTTAAAAGGGTCTAGGAAATGTACAACCCCACATAAAATCTTCACACCCTATTGTGTCTTTTGGGAGATAATAACTTGTTGGAAAATTGAAGAACAAGTTTTTGATGGCTTCAGAACCTCAAATGGTAGTGGTGATTCAAGATGCATCAAGAAATGTTAGTTTGAAGGCAATTCAAAAGGCTCTGAGAAAGTTATCTGTTAAGGATGGAGATCAGCTTGTAATTTTTGCCATTCTTGATTGGTTTAGCAGTCCTAGTACGTTTTCTTTTCATGGAAGAAAGAGTTATTAGGATTCTTTTATTTTTTTTATTTGTCCACATTTTTTTTTTTTGGTAAAAGATTTGTCCACATTTAATTTGATAAAATGAGAGAAACATAGAAGTGTATTTATCAAATTTTATTTTATTTTTTTACAACTTCTTACAGCTAATTTTTCTTATTGTTGGGTCAAAATTAAATCAACAATTATAATATAACATCAAATAAGAGCCGTTGATTTAATTTTGATTTAACAATAACAAATGGTTATAGGAGGTTGTAGGAATAATAAATGGTAAATATAACTACCTTTAAATGGAATAATATATACGGAGTTAGATAAGTTAAAATTTGAATAAATTGTTTTACTTACTAATTGTAATTTATATTACTGACTTTTCTTTTTTCTTCTTTGTCTTTTTCTCTTTAGTGGGTTACAAGATCAGAGTTGATCCCAGTTGTTTTGTTTCAACAAACAAGAAAATTATTGAGGATGCACATGCCAGGATAAAGGAAGACTATCTTCTGAACCCGCGTATCCAGAAGCTCTCTGAGTATTGTACAATGAATAAGGTTAGCACAATTCATATATACTAAATATATTTTCTGAAAAGATCACACTAAGAGTAGCTAACACTTAACGTAGCTAGAAAAGGGGTTTGACAAACTGTAGGGCTGAAACACTATACATGTTACATTAAATTTCATTGTAGGAAAAAAGTTATCTTATCTTGTAGAAATAAAATTATAAGTGGGACCCACAGGTAAGAGGAGAGAGAAAAAAGAGTGGTGGGACCCAACCCCTTTTTGTATGTGTAGGAAAGTTGTTTATCTCATGTAAAATGAGATAAAATAACCCATTCACTTAATTTTTGTGATATAGTAGCATGATGAATGTGTTTTAAACATGTATGTTTGCAAATCATAATAATAATCTTACGGATAAACCGAACAGTGTTAAGGGGATATAATAAAATTATTCATATGCATTCATTCAATACATTAAGTTTTTGGGTTAAGTTGATTCATGACACGGTATTACAGTTTATGACCAAGTGAGCTCCAATTGTTCCTTTGAGTCCATTATTTTGATAATAAAAATTGAAGAGTAAAGCCTATTTTGGATTCCTAACAAAAAATACAGTCATCACTTTAGTTTTTTACAAAAAAAAATTAGTCTCGTGGTCCCTGTGAAATTCAAAGTGGACCTATTTTAGTTCTTTAGTGGGATTAATGTGAGTTTTTTTTTTTTTTTTTGAATTTGTGAAGAACCACGATTTCAACTAAATGGATCAATTTTGAATTTCCTAGGGACCTGGACCTATTTTAGTCCTTTTGTGGGATTAATGTGAGTTTTTTTTTTTGTGAATTTATGAGGAACCACGATTTCAACTAAATGAATCAATTTTGAATTTCTTAGGGACCTCGGGATTAATTTTTTTTATAAGGAACAAATGTGGAGACCATATTTTTTGTTAGGGACCCAAAAAGAATTTTACTCAAAATTAAATTTAAGTAAAAGGTAAACTAAAAATTAAAAATGAGCCTAGATATTATCCACGCTTCAAAGCTCGAAGCCGGAGGTTATTGTGTGAGGAAAGTGTTAAAAATATAGGACCCCTTTGAATCCTATTTTCAAAATTAGTTTTTTAATTTTACGAACAAAAAATCCTGTTTAATAATTTCTGTTTTGTAAGAGTAATATATGTTTTTTAGTTTTTAAAATCAAATTTAGATAGCATATTTCACTTGATTTTGTTTTCTAGTTTGGCTTTCAATTTTTTTTTTTAAAGCACAAAAAAAGACTCATCCTATTAACTACTCTACAAAATAATTTTAAGAACAAAAATAACATAACACAATCACACAATCAAAAGGACCATAATAAAATCAAGAGTTATGTTTATCTCATTTTACATGAGATAAACAATTGTCTTACATATCTTATAAAAAGAGGTTGGGTCCCACCACTCTTTTTTTATCTCCTCTTATCCGTAGGTCTCTCATATTTTTATTTTTATAACATACGATGACTTTTTTCCTACATATATCTCTAAAATGATTCATAACCAAATTACTATTGTAATGTCTTTGAATAAAATAGCTTAAGATAATTTTTTGGAAATGATATTACAGATTGGAATGCACATAGAAGTGCGTGCAGGCCCTGCTCCTGAGCTTGCTTCTGATGCCGCCAGAAATTTTCGGGCGACAAGTTTGATACTCATCGATAAGTCAGTTTCTAATTTCCAATATTATTTTAGACTGTTATTTTATATTATATTTTATCATATTTTATTATTATTTTTCCCTTAGTCAACAACATCCAAGTAAAACCAAACCACAATTATACTATTCTTTACATGGAATTGCACTTGTTCAGAACACATACAAAATGAGTTTTATAATAGGAAAAGGGTTTGTGTTATGTTATAGAGATTCATTTTGCGTGCCAGAGTTTTTTTTTTTGCTGTGGACCCTACAAAATATTGTGAGTGTAGGAAATTTTTTCTGGTCATGTTAAATTATAGATGATAAACCCATACAAAATACACACAAAATATTTCCCACATTAAGTAAAAAAAGATGAAGTTTATCACCCAAATATTGGGCTTTGATCCTTAGTTTCTTTCATCTAAGGTAATAATGATGTAATTAACAACATCAATTACAGCAGTCTTCACGACAGGGAAGACTTATTAAATGTGATATGTCTGCAACTTTTATAAGAGATCATACTGAAGCAAGCACAACTGGTAATGTCAATGCAGCTCATTTAAGGTCTCTATCAAGGATAATTTGTCTCTATCTATCAAAAATAAAAACTACTTTTTTCTTTGCATAAAGCAACCAATATTGAATCCAATCTGTTAGATAACATTATATTAATAATTTTTATATTTATATATCACGATTAGGGGTGTGCAAAATAACCAAAAAGTGGGTCGAACCATGAACCGAACCAAACCGCTCCATAAAATAACCGGTTTTTAAAGAACCGATTCATGAACCGAACCGGTTTTTAAAGAACCGGTTCATGGCCCGAACCGTTTCTGAATCGAACCGAACCATTTCAAACTAAACCAAATTAATTTTTATAACTTTATTTTTAAAATTTTAATTTTTCTCTTTTCAAAAGAGGGTCGACACGAACCGGTAATTTTAACCGGTTCCGAGACTTTTCGAACCGAACCACTTCCGAACCGAACCACTTTCGAACCGAACCATTTAAACCAATTCGGTTCGGTTTTTTAAAAAATCCGGTTTGGTTCGATCCATGCACATCCCTAATCATGATCATCGCACGAGAGCCCATTATAGGCTTGAAAGATAGATAACAACTTGCGTGCTAAGAAACTCCATAATATTTAAGAAATTTTATAATATTTAATTATTTTTATTAATAGAATGAAGAAAATGAGGATCAAACTAATAACCACTTAATCATGTTGAATACCATGCAAAGACTCTCATATAATGTAAAGCAACCTTCTAAACTAAAAGCTCAAGCTTTTAAGTGACGTGCCTTTAATGTCTTTTATATTATATCTCTCTATTGCTTTGTTATTCAAATAGGTTGTTCTCCCATCATCAATTTTTTCTATTTACAGGAGTTTAACTCAAAATAAAAAACTGTTGACATTTAACAACTTATGATATCAAATTATCCATGGACTAACATATGTAAGATTACTAGCAACTATATGTGTATTCTTAAATCCAGGAAAAATATAAAAGTATAAATTAAAAAATATATATAAGAGAAAAAAATATTTAAGATTATAAGAAAAGTATGTATAATTAATTCAGGTAGATTCTAACAACATACAAATTAAGAGAGAAAAAAGATTTAAAATTATAAAAAAGATATTCATATAATTCAAAACAATTTGATTTTTTTTATATACATAAAGAATTGAATTTTAATTTTTTTTTAAAAAATGAGAAGTTAAGAATGATTTGTGTCATTTTTTGTTTTTAAAACTGTTTTGTAAAATAGAAATTATATATATATATATATTTTGAAGTTTAAAACCAAAACAGATTAAAATTTGATTTTAAAAACAAAAAAATAGTTATAGTTTTCAAAACATTTTTTACAAGAAAACATACTGTAATTTAATATATAGGGGTAAATTTTTTGATGACATACAATATGGTAATGCTTAGCCGTTTTTGCCTGGGTTGCAGACATATGCACAAAGATATGAAGCATTCCATGGGAAAGCTTCCTTGTGGTGTGTATAGGATAACAAGTGACAATTCCATGGAGAAGTTAAAAAATCCAACAAAAGCATTGGCCGAAAGGCAAGAAAATGTAAGCTATGAAGAAATGATACCACCAGGAAGCGCAGAGCAAGCATTTTCTCTTCAGAGTAAGCATTTTTTTTTTTGTCATAACAACATTGTCTGGTTACAATATATATATTGTAATATCTGCATATTTGGAGAAGTGAAAACAAAAATGATTTTGAACAAGATAAAATTTAAGATGGACTGCAACTCAAGATTTAATAATAACTAGTAAATTCTTATTTGGATATTTTTAGCATTCAGTCATCAAGAACACAAGAATTCTTAATGTTCCATTTATTTGGAATTCAAGTGTGAGTGATTAAGTCCCGCGTCGAGAAGGAATAGGCTAAGCATGAAGCATATAAGTGAAAGCGCCATGGTTGTAAAGACTTAGTATTTATTGTTGGAAATTCAAGTCCTAGTAATTAAGTCATGTCAAGAAGGAGTTTATTGCTTCGGCCTGGATTGAGTCTTGCCTATAATTACAATTCATTTTGAACTAATATTATGATGAAAACCTTTGGCTGCATTATCCTCTTATGGCATGGCTAAAAAAACTATGTAAAATCTCCATTAATTTAAAGCTATGTGGGACTATTTAAACACCTTTTTATGCATTATTACAAGGGTTTTATATTTCTCATGTTAAATTAGAAGTTGAAACTTTTTTGTTGGTAGTGATCCTAAACTTCATTTTGAAAAATTATGATGAAAACCTTTGGCTGCATTAAATCTTATGGTGTGTAAAAAAGTATGTAATTCTCCATTAATTTAAAGCTATGTGGGAATATAAAACCCTTATTTTATAATTAAGTAGTTCAACTAAGGATTACCAATGATTTGTATTAAAAAAAAAAAAAAAAAGGATTACCAATGGTACATGAAGCAGGGTCCAGGTCATCATCTAGTGATCTTTACACATTTACAAGAGCTTCAAATCATTGGAGCAATGAAGCCTCTATTTCTGGTGTTCAAAGATATCAAGAGAGAAAGATTTATTCAAATATAAAGCAAGAAACACCAGGGAACCAATCACTGTTTCACATAGGTGAGGATCAAGAAACAAGCCAAATGGAAGTAAATCAAAAAGGGAAACCAGTTGACTACCAGAACCAATACAACAACGATCATGAAAAATCTCATATGGAGGTTGAATTTACAAATGCACTTTGTTCTGTGTGCAAGAATAGAAGACCGAAAATTGGATGGAAGAGAGACTTCAGTTATGGAGAGCTCTATGCTGCAACGAATGGATTTTCTGCTAAGAACTTTCTGTCTGAAGGAGGGTATGGATCTGTCTACAAAGGACAGCTGAATGGAATGATGGTTGCTGTTAAGCAACATAAAAGTACAAGCTTCCAAGGAGAGAAGGAATTTAAGTCTGAGGTCAATGTACTTAGCAAAGCAATACATGAAAATGTGCTCATGCTGTTAGGTTCATGCTCAGATGGAAATAATAGGCTTCTTGTGTATGAATATGTCTGCAATGGCTCACTTGACCAACATCTTTCAGGTATGTAAGCATTGCTTTAATTTTGTAATTCTTTTCTATTTATAATTTACTGCATAAGTCAAATACGACGTCGTTTTGGGCGAGAATCATGGTGTTTTTGTAATTTTCATTTTGTGTCAAGGTTATAATAGTCTTTATATCTATAATTTTTTAAAATTTCTCTGCAAAAAGTCATTTTGGGAAAGACTGCCTAGAGTGTTCCCTTCCCCAGACACTCACGAAGTGGGTATTTGAACTGGGTCGGCCCTTTATAAGGTACTGATACATAAAAAAAGGGCGAGCCTAGAGTAGCAGTAAAGCTGCTTCTTTGTTTTAGTCGAGGTTTAATGAGGAGTGGTTTATAATCTACTTGTACATCTTATAAGGGACTAACTTTTGTTAAATTGATGCAGAACACTCTCGATCACCTCTTAATTGGGGAGATAGGATCAAAGTAGCTATTGGAGTTGCCAAAGGCTTACTATACTTACACAAGAATAACATAATTCACAGAGATATGAGACCAAACAATATCCTTATGACACATGATCTTCATCCGTTGGTAATACATCAAGTTTTGAATACACTACTTAGATAAAGTTAACTCATTGATAATAATGTACCATACTTTGCATGCATATGATGCTAATTAAAACATGGCATACAAATTCAATTTTGCAAGATATTAGTCCTGTTTATTCACTATGTTCATTTGTTGAATGATTATGTAAAACTATAGAATTAATACATTATAAACAATAATGTTGCAAAATCAAATAATAGTCTCAAAGTACAGTATATGCTTAATGTGTTAGTTCCTGAAAGAAGCCAAACTTAATCAAGACTAACATTTTTCTCTCATAATGAATATTTTAGGTGGGAGACTTTGGATTAGCAAGAACTCAAAATCAAGACTCAATACACTCAACGGAAGTTGTTGGATCTTTGGGGTATTTGGCTCCAGAATATGCAGAATATGGCAAAGTGTCAACTAAAACAGATGTATATTCTTTTGGGGTGGTTCTACTACAGCTAATAACTGGAATGAGAACTACAGACAGAAGAATTGGAGGAAGAAGTCTTGTGGGATGGGTAACAATTTAAATACCACGAAATTTCAATTTAAGTATGTTAATGTTTTAGTACAACCTGAAGGGCCAAACTTAATCAGTGGTAACATTTTTCTCTCATAATGAATTTTTTAGGTGGGAGACTTTGGATTAGCAAGAACTCAAAATCAAGACTCAATACACTCAACTTGTTGGCCTCTCCATAAAAAGCGGGGTGTCAACTAAAACAGATGTATATTCTTTTGTCCTTCTACTACAGCTAATAACTCAATGAGAACGAGAATGGGTATTGAAGTCTTGTGGGATGGGTAACAATTTAAATTATTTATTTTTTTTTTAATGTTTTAGTACAACCTCAGCTCCAACAGTATGCTTCAAGTCAAATTTTATTCCATAGTTTTCTGCTAGAGTGTCAAGATCCATGGTTACCAATATGCTAGTTATTGAGGGACATTAAAGCCATTTAGATACAAATGGGAGTACATTTCTGCCAATTTGATCTTAGTACATCAAACCTTGGACAGCAGTAAGATTGCTCCTTGTGACCAGAAGGTCATTCTTTACAAAAATTGCAAGGGGTAAAGCTGCGTACAATTGATACTTACCCCTACCCTGTAAATCAGGGAGCCTTGTGCACTGGAATTTTCTCTTTTTCCATTTTTTGATCCTTAATTACAATGATAGCACCACTAATAATTATGTTCTTCTTCTGACTTTATAGAAAAAATAAATATGATTTTTTATTTTTGATAGGAAGCAAGTTTTGACAAAAAGGAGTGGGGGAATATATTGCAGGATAACATAAGTTCTAATGGCAACATTATGATAAATAAACATGCTTAATATCCTTACTAGTTTTCCTACTCAATTTTCTTGCAGGCAAGGCCATTGCTAAAAGATAGGAATTATCCAGATTTAATTGATGAAAGGATCATTAACGCTCATGATTTCCATCAACTATTTTGGATGGTTCGAATAGCAGAGAAATGTCTAAGCAGGGACCCTCAGAAGAGACTAAGCATTGTTCAGGTAAGCTTACATTATTAGACCCTACCCTTCAGAGTATAGTTGCATATATGTATTTTATTGGAGAGGAATTTGAGAGAATGGAGAACAGTAGAAGTTAGAAGCATAATTATATAGCTAATAGACATAGTTCTTGTTAGCTTCTTGTAAACTATCCATTGTATTCTTCAGATGGGGGACCTTAGAACAAAGTGAAAATCTTCCAACGAACATTGTCACAAAAAGAAATGTCACCAACAAACACTTGTAAAAACTCTCTCCAACACACTATTATTTAGACACATCCCACATTTTGCTTTAGAAATTGTCTTTTTCTCCTTGCTTTTTACTTTTAATTATCAAGCAAGTGTGAGAAGAGGTCCAATGATAAAGATAAAAGAGAGTATTCAAAAGGGGAATGGATCCTCTCAAGTGACATAAGTTCATGTGAGACAATCTCAGCCGTTTAGGGACAAACTAATGGTTATGTAGAGTGCAATAGGATAAAGAGTGAAAAATGATAACTGTTAATTTTTTTCTAGACCATTCAGATCATTTCATATGATTTCTTGTTACACGAGAGGATCCATTCCTATTCAAAAAGAGTGTTAGTATCATTCCTCTTGTCACTAGATTATACAAAATATTTGACACAATAAGCTTAAAGCAAAACAATTATTAAGAGTTAAAAAGGGAAAATCCCAGTGCACATCCCAACTTATGAGAGTAGAAGTGAGGGTCAATTGTACCAAGTTTTATCTTTATATTTTTGGAAAAGGGCTATTTCTCCTACTCAAACCCATGGTCACCAAAGCAATCTTATTGCTACTCTAAGACTTGCCTTCAATTATTAAGAGTATAAGGCATGTATTAATTTTTCCTTACATGAGATTCATGGTAAACTTCATAAAAAGTATGACCATATTTTGAGTTGGTACTTTCATTTTCATTTTCATTTTTATTTTTAGGGTTTTATAATTCTCATTCAACATGAGAATTACAATTTTCCTACACACCCTTCGATTTCCGTGCTGACATGGGTCTTACATATAATTTTTTCTAACACATGGGTCCCACATTCTTTCTATCTCTACAACATAAGATTTCAACTCACATTCAACATGAGAATTATAAAACCCTTATTTTTAATATCACAACAGGTGGTTAATGCTTTAACAAACATAATGGAAGGCAGCACATGTGGCAACATAACCAGGGACTACTCTCCTGCAAGGTCAGATTCACTCTATGGTGAATCAGATTCTGATGAATCTGAAGATGAAATGGAGAAATCTTTTGAGTCAGAAAGTGAGTTGCAAAGTCAAAGTTCAGAATCCACAGCAAGTAATAGCATAAGTCAGATGAGGCAAATGATAAGACAGCCACCTTCCCCTCCAATTCAGAGTGTCTCTTCAAGTAGCTCAATCTCATTCAAGTTTTGTGATGAATCAACTACTGATTGTGAAGCGCATATTGAAGAGAACACAGAAATATCAAAATTCCAATGAGGGGTTACTCAATTCTTAGATATTAGAGAATATAACTGAAATAAGTTATAATTTCAGTTTAGTTGCTTTAAACAAATAAAGCTTCCACTTTAACCAGTGTGTTAAAGTGGTTATTTTGTGATAGAATACCCAGTTGTGCGTGATTTTAGTTTCTATTAAAAGATAAAACTATGAATGGATTTAAATTTGATCCTCTTACAGTGTAAAATGCTGTGCATTATCAATAAACTATATGATGTCATATGCTAAAGGCTTTTCATGGAAATAATCGTAAGATTTTTCATCTTTTTGACAATTAATGCCAGTTAAGTTACTAATTAACATTTTCCACCAAAATCTCAAACATTGCTGACATTAAAAATGGTGTTTAATTTTGATAGGTGCAAAGTTTTTTTGAACTATATTGTTTTCTGCATGTCTTGATTCAACGTTTGTAGAGCATAGTAGGTTATCAGATTATAATTGATAAACTCACAGTTTATCCATTTTATAAGGCTAAAATCACAAGTAATTAACACTCTATTAGAATATACAATTTTATTATTTTTAATAGTTAGTTGCTGATGTATAGGTTCTATTATTGGGCCCATGTGCCACACGCACCTTTAGTGCAGTTTGTTATTTTCCTTCTCTTTCTTTTTCTGTTACAATGAGTGCTATAAGAGCCTTACTCCATGTACAGATACAGTAGTGAATTCATAATGAAATTAGTAACAAATTCTCTCAATGTTCTCTTCTAATATGGTATCAGATGATTTTATTTGACCTCCGAGCCTCTATCCATGGCTCGTGGTGGCAAAAACACCATCCCTTCTTCCTCCAATTCTCCCGCTACTAACGTCACTCCTTCCTCTGCTCCTATGGAGGATTCTGCAAGTCCTTACTATCTTCAGAATGGTGATCATCCTGGTCTCATTCTGGTTACCCACTCACTTACTGGTCCCAATTTTAACTCTTGGAATCGAGCAATGCTTATTGCTCTCACTGCCAAGAACAAAGACTGTTTCGTTGATGGCAGTCTTCTTTGACCTGAAGCTTCTGACCTCCTATTTGCAGCCTGGAACCGTTGCAACTCCATGGTAACATCATGGCTTCTCAATTCTGTCTCCAAAGAGAATGCTGATAGCCTTATGTATTTTACCACTGCATATGATTTATGGGAGGATCTTCGTGTGAGATTTCATCAAGCCAATGGACCACGAATATTTCAATTAAAGCAGCAAATCTCTTTGTTGCATCAGGGGAGTCTTGATGTCAACACTTATTACACAAAGTTAAAAATTTTCTGGGATGAACTCCAAGATTATTCCCCTAATTTCAATTGCACTTGCGATGCTTTTCGGCTTTTATCTACCTCCCAACAACAAGATTATGCTATGCAGTTTTTAATGGGGCTCAATGACTCATTCTCTTCAATTAGAGCACAAATCTTACTCATGGAAACCCTGCCAACATTGTCTCGCGTTTTCTCCTTGGTCATAAAGGAGGAGCATCAGCGACAAATCACACCATTTTCCCTACCATCTCTTGACATTCTAATGGTGAATACAGCATCTAATGCTCTTGCAGGTTCTGTTATGGCTTCTTCCCCAGTCACCGCCGCCGTCTCAGCCCCACGCCGTTCTCGTCCCCATTGCACCCACTGTCAGCAATTGGGCCATGTGCGCAATAAATGTTTCAAGCTCCATGGTTTCCCTCCGGGTTACAAACCCAGAAGCCCCAGAACCCCATCTGGCCCATCCCAACACCAGGCCCAAATTCATATGACCACATCCCAGCCCAATCCTTCTCCACCACACAATCCCCTCACTCTAAATCAGTACAACCAACTACTTTCCCTTCTCACAAAATATCCTGATCCCATCACCACTTCATCCTCGTCAAATTTGCCACCTGCTCCCTCATCTACTACAAATCCGATGATGGCAAGCTTCAGTGGTAAGATTTCCTCCTCCACTTCATCAAATTTTTGGGTACTTGACACTGTTGCCACACACCATGTCACCTACCTTTCCTCTCTTCTTTCTCATCCTTCCTTTCCCTCTTTTGCTGCATCCATTTCTCTTCCTAATGGTTCTAGTATCCCGATTTCTTCCATTGGAGATGTTTCTCTTTCTTCATCACTAATTTTACATCATGTTCTTCTAGTTCCTTCCTTTACACTAATTCTCATCTCTGTCAGTGCTCTTACAAGGGATTCTAACATTGTTGCTATTTGTAACAGCCCGTGTTAACCCGGATTGTTAACATACTATCGTATTAAGCCACGCTTAATTAAAATGCGGAATAACTTTTTCTTTAATCCAATTATGACGTCATTAACCTTAGCCAACTTGATTACTTAATCAATTTCATAAAATACTGCCTGTATGTAAATTGCAAGACAACTAACTGAAATACCTCATGAATAAATATAAAGTGAGTATCTAAAGCCGCAGGACTACAACACATAGCCTGGGTCAAAATCCTGATACTTTAATTACAACTTCAATTAAAAGACAATAACAAAAACCATGTGGCATGGACAAACCCCATGCTCACCAAATAAGGCACAATGCCCAACAACAGTCTCAGCATAATATCATAATCAAAGCGGGAAAACATAAACAGCAGTCAACATCCAGCATGTCATAATAACATCAACTCAGCTCTGGCCTCCTGCCACCTGAGCCCTCAACATTACCTGATCCTGGAATAAGCGTCCCCAAACGTGGGGTGAGATCTTTAAACAAGAAATCTCAGTAAGACAAGGGGTCCTCAAGGATCTTCCACCCCAAGCTCACTTACATGTGTAATATAAGTTCAAAAACAGTATTTACAATATAAGTTCCAAAACTATGCGATGCAGCAGATAATCATGCCATGTGTGTTTATCAAATCTACTGGCCAGAGAAATGCAGAAATACGTCTAAACCCACATGAGTACAAGGAACACCGCTTGCACCTCACCCACAGCCTCACCATCTTGTATGTGCTACATACTCAGGCTTACCGTATAGGTGGACACCACATGCATATCATAAAAGCACATTGCATAAAATAGCTCAACAGCATTTCCAAAACATCAAAGCATGTAACACAGCATGCATAAACCACATCCCCATGGGACATGGTGGAACCACAAAATGGCTAAACCGAGGACACGAAAGCTTACCTTGCAAGCTAGCTATTCAAGCCAAGAGTCCAACCTCTCTTACGTCTAAACACAGCAGTATCACAATCTGATATGGACCAATAATACATCAATATTTATGCATCACAAGCATACAACTTAAAGACTACGTCTTTCCTTTACGTTTTACGTCTTAAGGCTTCCAACAAAGCCATAAGCCCTTAATCATATGATTCTGACTTAGTTCATTAATTAAAGAAGTTCAACTTCCTTAATCTAGGGTCCACAAACCCCCAATAGCTTACTGTTCACACAGCACAGCTACTGTTCTGCGAAATCCCAGAATATCCGGATATCACACCGTCAATATCCGGATATACCATATCCGGATATCCAGATCTCTCATCCGAATATGAATATCCGGATACCATATCCGGATATGCATATCCGGATACCATATCCGGATACTGATATCCGGATATCTGTTCGACAAATATCCGGATATCTCACGACAGAATGCAGTTTCTGCATTTCGTGAATATCCACCCCAAAGATTCAACTTTTAACACATGTACACGTTAAAGCATGCATCTTTAATCTGTTTTAGGTTCATACTCTTTATACCTTCTTGTTTACTCATTAAACATGGCAAAGACATCAACTTTAAGCCATAAAACAAAGATCAAAGATGAGGAAACTTACCCCAAGCTTGAAACAGAGTAATGTGTGCTCTTGGAGCTCTCCAAAAGCTCCTCAAATTCTGACCAAGGAGGGTACACGAAATAAGCCACAAGATAGCTCATTTACTCAACAAGAAGACATCTTTGAGTGTTAAAATGCCAACTAAATGGCCACCCTTCCAAGAACAGATGGTGCAGCCCTCTAACTCACACTCACAGCAGCTGACACTGCCCAAGGAACACTCCTCTCACTCCCACAAGGATGCTCACAAGTGTATAGGAAGGAAAAGGAGGAGAAACCAAGCCAAAAGGTGAAGACTTGATCCTCAAAGGTTAAGGGAAGGAAATGAAACAGTGTTATGCAGCAAAACAGCCCCCCCCACGTATGATCAAAGGCTGCCTAGGGTTTTGTGCCCTCTTAATGTTAGTATATATAGGCATTAAAGCCATAACGCGCAGTATTAGCCTTAATAGCAACGCAAAAAATCTTGATCCCAAACTTTGGAATCTAGACCTACACAATTTTCTAAGATTTGTCATATTTTTATTTTATTTTTCGGAGCACCTTTCCGGTACGCACTTTTCCATAGCCAGTATCAGTTCTGGCATCAGATTGCATTGTTTTGACTTGAAACTTGTTTTACAAGTCCTACATAATATTCTAGTAATTATCATGCATTCGTTATAATTTTCCGGGATACTTTTCCGGTACACATTTATACCGGGTAGCAGAACCGGTATCTGCGCTTTTCTTCCGAAAAGCGACTTTCAGCATTTTTACTCACTCAGTATAATTATTTAAGCCCAATAATAATTATTAAGGTCAATTATGGAATCATTTCCTAATTATCATAATTAATTCACTAATTACCTTAATTAGCGGTGCAGGTTCTTACATTCACCCCACCTTTTTAAGGATTTTGTCCTCAAAATCAGAAACATACCTGTCTCGGAAGTCGGGATACTGTCGGAGAAGCTCATCCTCTCGCTCCCACGTGCACTATTCGGGACTACGCCCAGTCCACTGCACCTTGACCATCGGAATGATCATGCTTCTAAGCTGTTTCTCGCCTCGATCGAGGATCTTGAGTGGTCCGACGGGAGTCTTTAGGTTCTCCCGAACCTCCACATCATCCGGTTGCACCACGTGCGAAGGATCTGCTATATACCTCCGAAGCTGAGACACGTGAAACACGTCGTGGATGTTGGCTAAGTTCGGAGGTAAGGCAAGCTGATAGGCAACAGGTCCTACTCTACCAAGGATCTGGTAGGGCCCAATGAACCGAGGGCTCAACTTCCTCACTCCGAGTGCCCGTCCAACACCGGTGACAGGTGAGAGTTTCACAAACACGTGCTCACCCTCACAGAACTCCAGTGGACGATGCTTGTCATCGTAGTAGCTTTTCTGGCGATTCTGCGCCTGCTTCAACCTTTCCCTGATCATCTGGATCTGCTGGGTAGTATCTTGGACAAAGTCCAAGCCAAATAGCTCTTTATCTCCAACCTCAAACCAGCAGGTAGGAGTCCGACACCTCCTACCATACAGTGCCTCGTAGGGTGCCATGCCCAGACTAGCATGAAAACTGTTGTTGTACGAGAATTCTACCAACGGAAGGTACCTATCCCATGCTGAACCCTGCTCCAACGTGCAAGCTCTCAACATGTCCTCCAATGTCTGGATGGTCCGCTCAGTCTGTCCGTCAGTCTGAGGGTGATAGGCGGTACTCAATCTCAACTGCGTACCAAAAGCCTCCTGCAGCGCCTCCCAGAACCGAGATGTGAACTTCGGGTCCCTATCACTGATGATACTCTCGGGCACCCCGTGAAACCTCACAATCTCGCGGACATATAGCTTGGCCAACTGCTCTGTAGTGAAGCTCACCTTCACTGGAAGAAAATGGGCAGACTTGGTCAATCTGTCCACAATGACCCAGATAGAGTCACAACTAGCCTGAGTCTTAGGCAATCCCACCACGAAGTCCATGGAAATGCTCTCCCACTTCCACTGTGGAATCTCCAGAGGTTGAAGTTTACCAGACGGTTTCTGGTGCTCAATCTTTACTTTCTGACATATAAGGCATTTGGACACGTAGACCGCTATGTCCTTCTTAATGCCCGGCCACCAAAAATTTCTCTTTAAGTCCTGGTACATTTTTGTGGCACCAGGGTGGATAGTAAACCGGCCTTTATGAGCCTCTGCCATAACCTCTTCGGTCAATGGCCCTCGAGGAATAACAATTCTCTTCTGGAACAACAGCAATCCATCCTCGTTCCAAGACACACCGTCCTGGTTCTTCACATAATCAAGGCACTCTCTTTGCACTTGCGCCTCTTTAATCTTTTCCATCAGTTCATTAATCACTTCTGCTGTTTCCATTTCGAGCAGTGCGCCCCCAAACAAGGAGTTCACTCTCAAGTCTCTGAACTTTTTGATCACCTCGTAGTCGCTCATTATCAAGTTGGATAAGCTCACGGATTTCCGACTCAAAGCATCGGCTACCACATTGGCCTTGCCAGGGTGATACCTCAACTCAAAGTCGTAGTCCTTCAAGAACACTACATCGCGATGAACAGTGGAGGTCAAACATTTTTCTCCGGTGGCGGTGGTCACCCGCATCAGTGGAGAAAGCACATCACTGGGCAACTCAAGCCCCACAGCAATAGGGGTAGCAACAAAAGAATGCGTTGCCCCGGAATCAAACAATACATCAACAGTTGAACCCCCAATGGTAATAGTACCTCTGACCAGGTTCGGAGCTCTGTCCGACTGCTGACGATCCAAAGTATACACACGCCCCGTAGTAGGTGGCACGACTGGTGCCCCAGTAGGAACCATCTGCAATGGCACAGCCTGCACTGCAGCAACTCTCGTCGTCGGGCAATCTCTGGAGTAGTGGCTCTCCTTGCCACACTGGAAGCATATCAACTGTCCGGTAGAACACGGCCCAAAATGTGACTTCCCGCATCCTGAGCATATGGGAGCAGGAGGTCTAGCTGTGTTCCCCTGAGTAGAAGTCTTTTTAAACTGGTTTGGCGCTTGCTTAGCCGCCAACTGTTTGCCCTTGCCCTTGTTTGCAAACTTCCTGTTCCTCCAGGGAGCGGAACCACCAGTACCCTGTGGCACCTCAATCTTGGCCTTCTTGGCCTTACTCGTGCTGTAGAAGTCCTCAATATCACGACACTGCTGGACCAGTGTCCCAAAATCTCTGGAAGCAGACCCAGCTAAGTAACCAGCAATATCCTCACTAAGTCCCCTGCGGAACTTAGCAGCCAAGAATGTAGGAGTAGGCCTCGCCATCCTGAAGTGTGAAAACTTCACCAGCTCATTAAACTTGGCCAGGTACTCGTCAACTGACAATGAGCCCTGAACCAAACGGTCAAACTCCCTTGCTTCCTCTCCTGTGCATCATACGGGAAATACTGACCCAGAAAACACTCCTCGAAGAATGGCCACGTCATCACACGACCCTGCATCTCATAGACGTGAGAAATGTTGGTCCACCACTCATGGGCCTCGCCCTCCAGCATATAAGTGGCAAACATCAGCTTCTGCGGATCGTTACACTGCATGATCCGGAAGATCTTGTCCAACGCCTGTAACCATCTGGCAGCAGCAATGGGATCATAAGATCCGTCGAAAGAAGGTGGCTTGTGCTTGCGGAAAGCATTCAGCCGGCGGTCGATCTCGTCACGATCCTCAACAAATACGGGGATGGTCTGCAAAGCCCCCGTCAAATGACTGCCCTCACCCATCTGACTCTGGGTGTCCTCCTGTTGACTAGGCGGAGGTGGAGGCGGTGGCGGCGGTGGAGGTGGTGGAGGACACTGGCCAGCAGCAGGACCAGCCCTCAACTCCTCCAACATAACCCTCATCATAGTCATGTTGGCCATCCGGTTCTCCTCCAGAACCTCAGCAGTGGCTCGCCGGTTCGCCTCTCTGATGGCGTCCAGCATCGCCTGGTTTGCCAACCTCGTGGCCTCCTGGTCGGCTAGTCGGGCCGCCTGCATCTCAGCTAATGCAGCCAGGATAGGATCCGATTGATCCTCGCTCGTACTAGGGTTCCTCCTCGGTGGCACCATGACTCTGCACAAGTTACACAAAGAATGAGTTGATCAGGCCCACGCTATGTGGTCACATATGCATTATCATAACACACACCAATCAGAGAGAACACAAAGTAGACACGCAACGAAACATCCTAAGTTATGGCAATACATACAGGCTTTTCCCTAGAAAGTGCTCTGATACCATAAAATGTAACAGCCCGTGTTAACCCGGATTGTTAACATACTATCGTATTAAGCCACGCTTAATTAAAATGCGGAATAACTTTTTCTTTAATCCAATTATGACGTCATTAACCTTAGCCAACTTGATTACTTAATCAATTTCATAAAATACTGCCTGTATGTAAATTGCAAGACAACTAACTGAAATACCTCATGAATAAATATAAAGTGAGTATCTAAAGCCGCAGGACTACAACACATAGCCTGGGTCAAAATCCTGATACTTTAATTACAACTTCAATTAAAAGACAATAACAAAAACCATGTGGCATGGACAAACCCCATGCTCACCAAATAAGGCACAATGCCCAACAACAGTCTCAGCAAAATATCATAATCAAAGCGGGAAAACATAAACAGCGGTCAACATCCAGCATGTCATAATAACATCAACTCAGCTCTGGCCTCCTGCCACCTGAGCCCTCAACATTACCTGATCCTGGAATAAGCGTCCCCAAACGTGGGGTGAGATCTTTAAACAAGAAATCTCAGTAAGACAAGGGGTCCTCAAGGATCTTCCACCCCAAGCTCACTTACATGTGTAATATAAGTTCAAAAACAGTATTTACAATATAAGTTCCAAAACTATGCGATGCAACAGATAATCATGCCATGTGTGTTTATCAAATCTACTGGCCAGAGAAATGCAGGAATACGTCTAAACCCACATGAGTACAAGGAACACCGCTTGCACCTCACCCACAGCCTCACCATCTTGTATGTGCTACATACTCAGGCTTACCGTATAGGTGGACACCACATGCATATCATAAAAGCACATTGCATAAAATAGCTCAACAACATTTCCAAAACATCAAAGCATGTAACACAGCATGCATAAACCACATCCCCATGGGACATGGTGGAACCACAAAATGGCTAAACCGAGGACACGAAAGCTTACCTTGCAAGCTAGCTATCCAAGCCAAGAGTCCAACCTCTCTTACGTCCAAACACAGCAGTATCACAATCTGATATGGACCAATAATACATCAATATTTATGCATCACAAGCATACAACTTAAAGACTACGCCTTTCCATTACGTTTTACGTCTTAAGGCTTCCAACAAAGCCATAAGCCCTTAATCATATGATTCTGACTTAGTTCATTAATTAAAGAAGTTCAACTTCCTTAATCTAGGGTCCACAAACCCCCAATAGCTTACTGTTCACACAACACAGCTACTGTTCTGCGAAATCCCAGAATATCCGAATATCACAAGGGACATATCCGGATATACAATATCCGGATATCACACCGTCAATATCCGGATATACCATATCCGGATATCCAGATCTCTCATCCGAATATGAATATCCGGATACCATATCCGGATATGCATATCCGGATACCATATCCGGATATGCATATCCGGATACCATATCCGGATACTGATATCCGGATATCTGTTCTACAAATATCCGGATATCTCACGACAGAATGCAGTTTCTGCATTTCGTGAATATCCACCCCAAAGATTCAACTTTTAACACATGTACACGTTAAAGCATGCATCTTTAATCTGTTTTAGGTTCATATTCATTATACCTTCTTGTTTACTCATTAAACATGGCAAAGACATCAACTTTAAGCCATAAAACAAAGATCAAAGATGAGGAAACTTACCCCAAGCTTGAAACAGAGTAATGTGTGCTCTTGGAGCTCTCCAAAAGCTCCTCAAATTCTTACCAAGGAGGGTACACGAAATAAGCCACAAGATAGCACATTTACTCAACAAGAAGACATCTTTGAGTGTTAAAATGCCAACTAAATGGCCACCCTTCCAAGAACAGATGGTGCAGCCCTCTAACTCACACTCACAGCAGCTGACACTGCCCAAGGAACACTCCTCTCACTCCCACAAGGATGCTCACAAGTGTATAGGAAGGAAAAGGAGGAGAAACCAAGCCAAAAGGTGAAGACTTGATCCTCAAAGGTTAAGGGAAGGAAATGAAACAGTGTTCTGCAGTAAAATAGCCCCCCCACGTATGATCAAAGGCTGCCTAGGGTTTTGTGCCCTCTTAATGTTAGTATATATAGGCATTAAAGCCATAACGCGCAGTATTAGCCTTAATAGCAACGCAAAAAATCTTGATCCCAAACTTTGGAATCTAGACCTACACAATTTTCTAAGATTTGTCATATTTTTATTTTATTTTTCGGAGCACCTTTCCGGTACGCACTTTTCCATAGCCAGTATCAGTTCTGGCATCAGATTGCATTGTTTTGACTTGAAACTTGTTTTACAAGCCCTACATAATATTCTAGTAATTATCATGCATTCGTTATAATTTTCCGAGATACTTTTTCAGTACACATTTATACCGGGTAGCAGAATCGGTATCTGCGCTTTTCTTCCGAAAAGCGACTTTCAGCATTTTTACTCACTCAGTATAATTATTTAAGCCCAATAATAATTATTAAGGTCAATTATGGAATCATTTCCTAATTATCATAATTAATTCACTAATTACCTTAATTAGCGGTGCGGGTTCTTACACTATTTTTTCCGGTTCCTTTTGTCTTTTCCAGGATGCTACTACTCACAGGACGATTGGGATTGCTAGGCGCACGAGTGATCTATATTTTTTTGATAATTCGAACTTTTACCCCATTTCAGATGTTCCCCATCCCCTTTGCTCTTTTGTTAATTCTCCCTCTTCTATTTTATGGCACACTCGTTTGGGC
>JAVKPL010012464.1:0-59342 GCA_032173675.1 Gastrolobium villosum | reverse complement strand
ACTGTGGGTGTTCGACGGAAGCGAAGCGGTGCTTGACGTGAAAGTCCTGCATCAATTGTTGGAAGCTTTTGTCTGTAAACTGGGTTCCATTGTCTGTTACCAATTCAGCTGGTATCCCGAACCTGGAAATTATGCTTTTCTCGAAAAATTTCCGGATTCTGGCAGAGGTGATAGTAGCTACTGGTTCGGCTTCTATCCATTTTGTGAAATAATCTACTGCCACAATTAACCATCTTAGTTGTCCTTCAGCTGGTTTGAATGGTCCTGAAGAGGTCCATTCCCCATTTGAAGAATGGCCAAGGAGAGGATATGTAACTCATTTCCTCTAGTGGGGAGAGGATATGCTTGGCATGTTTTTGACAGCTATCGCATTTTTTCACATGCTCCTTTGAATCCCTCTCCATAGTTGGCCAGTAGTATCCAGCCCGCAGCGCTTTTCGAGCTAGTGCTTTGCCACCCATATGATGCCCGTTGATGCCTTCATGGATTTCTGACAATACGTAATCAACATCTTCATAACCAAGACATTTTAGCATCGGGGTATGCAACCCTTTTCGAAACAGCTGATCATCTACCATTGTATAGTGCGTCGCATCCCGGATGAGTTTCCGAGATTCCAGAATGTCTTCTGGTTTCGTACCTTGTTCCAGGTACTCGATGATAGGGTGCCGCCAATCTGTCGTAGCGGTGATCATCATGATGCAACTCGGGTTGGGCATATTTTGCTGTATTACCGTCCTGTGGTTTCCTGGATTCTTTGTACTGGCCAGTTTGGATAATATATCAGCTCGGCCATTTTCTTCCCGAGGTATGTGCTTGATCTGGGCTGTGTCGAAGTTGGCCATCAATTCTCTTACTTTCTGCAAGTATTTGACCATTAAGGGTCCTTTTGCTTGGTATTTGCCATCTATTTGTGATGCGACTAACTGGGAGTCAGTGAACACCATCACGTGAATGGCTCCGTGATCTTTAACCTGGGATAACCCAGCTATTAGAGCCTCATACTCGGCTTGATTATTTGACGTTGGAAAGTTTAACTTTAGAGAGTGCTCTATGGTGATTCCGTCTGGGCTTTCGAGAATGATACCAGCGCCACTCCCCTTTTGGTTAGAAGATCCATCAACAAAGACTTTCCAAGTTCTGCCGGTTTGGTCTTGTTCCTGGTGCGACGACGTCATTTCCATTATGAAGTCGGCCAAAGCTTGCGACTTAATAGCCTTCCGACTTTCATAACTGATGTCGAATTCACTTAGCTCAATTGCCCAACTTGCCATCCTTCCTGCCAAGTCTGGTTTATGCAACACTTGTCTGACCGGCTGGTTGGTGCGGACTCGGATCTGATGTCCCTGGAAGTAGGGTCGTAATCTCCTTGCTGTAATTAGCAATGCATATGCTACTTTTTCCAACTTTTGATATCGTAATTCGGCTCCTTGTAGCGCCCTGCTAATGAAGTAAATTGGCTTCTGGTCTTCCTCTGTCTCCTTGATTAGGACTGCACTTACGGCTTCCTCACCCACAGCTAAGTATAAGGTCAAAATGTCTCCTAACTCGGGTTTGGTCAATATCGGTGGGGTTGATAAACATTGCTTCAATTTAGCGAATGCCTGTTGGCATTCCGGGTTCCAATCCGCTGTTGCTTCCTTTTTTAGTAGTTTGAAGAATGGGAGGGCCTTTTCCGCCGACTTGGGAAGAAAACGCGTTAATGCCGCGATTCTGCCCGTCAGTTGTTGTACTTCTTTTTTACTTTGGGGCTCCTTCATATCCAGAATTGCTCTACACTTTTCAGGATTTGCTTCGATTCCCCGGTGAGTTAACATGAACCCCAAGAATTTGCCTGCTGGAACGCCAAATGCGCATTTGGCCGGGTTAAGGCGTATGCTGTAGGTTCTGAGTTTGTTAAAAGTTTGTTCCAAATCCTTAATGTGCATTGCCGCACAAAAAGATTTGACAATCATATCATCAATGTAGACCTCAACATTCTTTCCCAACTGATCTTCAAAAATCTTGTTCATCATTCTTTGGTACGTGGCTCCTGAATTTTTTAGGCCAAATGGCATTACGTTGTAGCAATAGTTCGCCTTTTCAGCAATGAAGGCAGTTTTCTCCTGGTCCTCAGGATACATTGGGATCTGGTTGTATCCCGAATATGCGTCCATGAAGGACAAGAGTTGAAAACCAGCCGAGTTGTCGACCAGCTGGTCTATATTGGGCATTGGGTATGAGTCCTTGGGGCAAACTTTGTTTAGGTCTGTATAGTCGGTGCAGACCCTCCATTTGCCATTTGGCTTTTTGACCATCACCACATTGGCCAACCATGTGGTGTATTGTATTTCTCGAATGAAACCCGCCTCCAGCAGTTCCTTGACATGATCTGCCAAAACTTGTTGTCGTTCTGGTCCTAACTTCCTTTTTCTCTGGGATATCGGCACTGATCCAGGGTAGACTGATAACTTATGGCAACAGAATTCCGGGTCGATACCCGGAATTTCAGATGACGTCCATGCAAAGACATCTTTGTTGTTCCTGAGAAACTCCGCAATTTCTGCTTTGAGGGAAGGATCAGTGGACTTGCCAATTCGAGTGCATTGACCGGGTTTGTCCCCCAGGGTTAAGTCTTCCAACTCTCCATCGGGTTCTGGGCGTGGGACTGTGTCTTCCCTCATGTCTAGTTCAACAACATTTACCGCTTTCCTCTTGCCTTCCTTCATCCCTCCGGTGTTGGGGATGTATTTATCTCCTGGATGGGCTCGAGGAGGGTTTGCCTCCTTTACTGTGTCGAAATAACAGCCTCGAGATTCTTTTTGATCACCGCAGACTGTGATGACTTCATTGGTACTACTCAACATTTTGATCTTTTGGTGCTTGGTGGATACCATCATATCCCATTCATGTATTGTGGGTCGACCTAAAATCACATTATATTCTGAGGGGAAGTCGGCCACTATGAACCGTACGCGTTCTGATTTAAACGCGTTCTTTGTTCCCAACGTTAATCTTAGATCTATGTATCCTTTGGGAGTGGTGTGTTGCCCATTGAAGGCAATTAGTTCAGTTCTGCAAGGGTGCAGGTCTTCTTCGTCGAGATGCATTTTTTTGAATGCGTCCCATAATATGATATCAGCACTGCTTCCGGCATCAATGAAGATTTTTTTGACCCGGCAGTTGACTATAGTTCCTGCGATGACGAGTCCATCGACATGTCCAGGCATTATTCCTCGCATGTCCTCCTTTGTAAAATATAGCAAAGGAGGCTCCTGTTCTCGTTGTGCCTGTTTGAAATTGGGATGGTCTCTGACGGAGAAGACTTCCCTTAGGTATTTTCGTCTTGCGTTCATTGTGTCACCACCACCACCTCCAAGGGCTCCGCTTATTACGTTGCATTCAAAGGCTACTTCTGGGAATTCATCCTGACTGGGACCTTTCCCGGAAGTGATGTTTTCTGGGGTCTTATTTTCTTGTGGATTCCTGTTTCTCTGACTGTTGTCAAACTTTCTTTTGTTATTCTTGCCTCCTTGTGTTTGGATCACATACTGCCTTAGTCGACCATCTCTTACAAATTTTTCAACTGCATCTCTGAGATCCCAGCATTGATCGGTAGTGTGGCCGGGTCCGTCATGAAATGCGCAATATTTTGACTTGTCCAGTCCGCCTCTGTTAAATATAGGCCGAGGTCTTTCCACCTTTCGCATGTCCGTCATGGCCACCTCTCTCCATATTTGCGATCTCGGGGCGTTCAGCGGTGTATATTTGTCATATTTCCCCATCCGATCTCTGGAGTCCGGGATGCGCGGCCTGTTTTCTTTTTTCCGGAAATCGTTACGATCTCGGTGCTGTGGCAATGGGTTTTTGTCTTTCAGAAGTGTGCCCTTTGCTTCATCTGGTTGGGCATTGGCTATCTCCATCTGCTCGAGTTCTAAGTATTTCTTAGATCGAGTTCTGAATTCTTCTAGTGTCTTGACTGGGTCTTTGTATATCGATTTGGCCAATCTAGATGATCCGTCCAAACCGGCAACAATGAGGTGAACGTGAACGTTCTCTGGCAAGTTGGGTACTTGTAGCGCGACGTCTTTGAATCGATTAAGGTATTTTTGGAGGGTTTCTCCAGGATTTTGCCGTATTTTACCGAGTGCGAACTCGGATTTTGGGTGTTTCTTGCTCGTGGCGAAATTAAGAAGGAAACGCTGACCGAATTCATCGAATGAACTGATGGAATTTGCAGGGAGGGTGGAGAACCATGCCTGCGCCGCTCCAGTCAAGGTAATTGCAAATATCCGGGATATGAGAGGTTCATCAATTCCTCTGATGTACATGTCGGTATCGAAAGCATCGATATGAACTTGTGGGTCTTGACTTCCATCATACTTTGGTAAGCGAGCAGAATCAAAATTTCAGGAAAAGGGGCATTCAAGATCGTGCTGGTGAAGGGACTGTTATTGTATTGCCCCTTACTATACCGTCTCTTATATGAGCCGGGTTCAGCCTCGCGCCTACCCCTGTCGAGATGTATCTCCTCCTGATTCCTTGGTGTACCCGTTTCTACTGGAGGAACGGGGTTTGTAGCAACCGGATTGATGGTTTGTCCTGCTATATTGATGTCGTTTTGAACAGGGTTGTGTTCATGCTGGGCTTGATTCTGCTCGTTTTGAACGGGGTTGTGTTCATGCCGGGCTTGATTCTGTTGATAGGAATGGCCCCGTTCACCCTCTTGCCGAGGTTCAATGATTCCTCTCAACCGACGTTCCAAGTCGCGGATCCCACGTGAATGCTCTTCGCGCATTACGCGGAGATCGTGTTGACGTTGGCGGTTAGAGCGGTCTTCCATCTCCGTCATGTGCTGTAGAATGACCGTAAGAGCTGTGGGAGCCAACCGAGATTCTTCTGGATCGGTTGATCGGACGATATTGCCTGCCAATTCTCTGGCTTGTTCTGGTGGATTCATCCGAATTTCTGTTTGGCGTTGCACATGCCTCAAGGGAGTAGAGGCAGAATCTGATATGTCTTCACTGATGTGGACATGATCGTGGTTCACCACATCATCCCTCCGGTGTTGAGGTTGGTTTGTTTCCTCCAACACTGGTTCCAGAGGTGGATTAGGTTGGCTGTTGCTTCGTGTGTGAACCACCATGATATAGACGTGGGTTCGATTCCCACAGACGGCGCCAATGTTCTGTCCTGTGGACAGAGATGTTCAACCTTTGTTAGGTTGATTGATCGCTTTGGACCGTATAGCCTTGACCAGGGGTATCTATGGAAAAGATATCCCTATGCCTAGCTTGATCACTGCAAAGTATATGAATGTGGTGATAGTGCGTGTGTGAGTATCGAATATCAAGTGCCTTGTTCTATTGAGGAGCCCTCCTATTTATAGGGGCTGCCTCTGATTCGAATTGGTGTGGCTGAGCTGTAATGACGCGGGATCATCAATGCTTTGTCGGCCGTTACCAGAGGTTACGTATCAAATAACTACGGCCCGTTTCAAGTATTAATTGGGGAATATTCGGTGGGTTATTCCAGGTTGAGGAGATGGGCTCGTTTGGTGTGGGCCCTCTTACCGGGTTTATAAAGTAAGCCGGCTCATATGGGCATTTGGTCCGGGTTCGTGGCACAGATCCATAACAGATCCAAACATGAGCATTTCAAAATCACATATCCTTTTGAAAAAAAAAGCAATAACCGTGTCCACTGAGAGCATAGGATAGAGAGAAGGGTAAGGTTGCAAAATAAATTTTCCACAATTATTCATAATCACTTTATGCCAAACAAAATTAGGTTCCACGAGGAAGCACCACTACCATAGCCAGTATATTTAGACAATAGATCCCCCCCAGTACAATCCAACTTCCTACAAAGACTTACAATACTCTGTTCCACAGAGACTATTTCAAAAATATTTGACATTTCACATAGACTGAAATTTATAAACAACAATTTGATTTCCCTAATAATTGTTTACATAACAAACAACCTGAGCTCAATATCAGAGACTTTCTGATTCATCATGAGCTTCATCTTCTCTATGTGACTTATCATGGTCACCATCTTTTATAGCCTGGAGCTCATGAGCCCCTGAAAGCATTTTAAGCAAATTAGGATTAAAAAATCATAAGCAGAGATATTATACTAGCCAGAGAGAGGGAAATAAAAGCACCCACCAATAGTTTTTGGCCCAGAGGCATGTAGTTCTTCTATTTGGCTCTCACATGCACCATTTGGCATTTGATGCTTCCACCAACTATCCAAAATAACAAACCAAAGATACATAAGATTGTAAGTTGAGTTAGCTGATGGCTCTCTGAAAATTGTATATGGGTATAATGTTGTTTGAAAAAAGAAGATGTAGGTGAAAGACAAGCATTGTCTCTTTCAACCTTTGCCATTTCATGTCCCCATAGTTTATAACTGTAACTACTAACTATAACGAGCTAAAACAGTAATCTAATAGAGATCCTTCCTTCCAATTTAGTGCAAACTAAAACAGTAAAACCCCAGAAGTCACATGACTAACCTTTACAACATCATCCAGGCCTCGTGCTTGCTGGAGTAGAGTTGCACTTTTTCTTTAAACACACTGGCAACAAGGAAAATATATATGGAAAGAGGAGGTCCAATGAATCGAATGAAAATATAAGGAAAATATATATGAAAATATATAATAATAACACAACAAGGAAAATGTAACAGAATACATCAGCAGAAAAGAAGCTAAACTAACCTCACAAAGGTACAATGAATCGTAAAAGGATAATTCTCAACGAAACAGAACCATTAGTATCTTAGACTCAGAATTGTAATCACAAAGAGCAACCTTATGCATTAATGGCAAGCTTTTTATTAACCAAAAAGACACAAAAATTTTGAATGGTAAAAGGTAACCTGCTATTCAGTCACAAAGAGCAATACCTCTATGGCATTCATGGTGGAATTCACTAGTGTTGGCAGTGCCCTGGTTCCAATATATGCATCTCCTACAACATACAAATGCTCAAATCGTACTTCTTTGGAATCTCTATAGCCCCCCTAATCAACAAAAAACTTGATAATCAAAAGATTTTGGATTAGAAATTACTAAAATCAGAAACATGAGTAAAATTCGAAACTAACAATAAAATAATCTTTAGATTTGGGGTATGTGTGCACCATTGCGGAGGCTTTTCATAAGACTCCCCAGTCTCTTTAACCTCAGCGCAAACCACGTGACCGAAGCCATAGCTGAAATCTGATAAAATAAATAAATCTACACAAAAAACAAAATCAGAGAAAAATGAAAATCGGGGATACCTAAGGGGTTTTGTGAAATCGAAAAGAAACCAGAAAAAGGGAAAAAAAATCACAAAATAGAATAAGGATAATATCATAAGAATAGATCTAAAGAGTGCGTAGAAGAAAAAGCAACAAATAGAAGCTACAAAATTTTCAGATCTAGAAATTTGAAAAATGAAGTGAGCATTAATGTGTTTACCATTACTAAATAAAAAAGATTTTAAAAATGCAAAAGGATAAGAGACAGAAACACCTCACTGACAAGGTTACACTTATTTTTAAAAATTTTGTGAGACTTTTTTCTTTTCTTTTGTGGTGAGCGTAATAAATTAAATTTGATTTTTTATTTTAAATTACTTCATTTATTTTAAATGTCGCGGAACTACTGTACCTAATTAGCGAATTTTTTGTAGTGCTTGTAGACGTAGATTATATTAATAATTTTATATTTTTCTAATTAATATCATTACTAAAAAAATTAAGGGTTTATTTTTTCCGATGTTACTTTAGATAACTTTATCTAATGTTCATCAAAACGACGTCGTTTTGGGACGGAAATCATGCTATTTTTGTAATTTTAATTTATTTCAGGGTTATAATAGTCTTTATCACTCTAATTTTTTAATTTTTCAACCTCAAAAAGACGTCGTTTCGAGGAACATTAGATAAGATTATCTGAAGTAACATCGGAAACTTTTTTCTCAAGAATTAATTAGGATGGTAGAATTTTCTTACTAAAGGAAATTTTCCTGTCATTAAATAGATTAGCGACGACATTAAGAATGAATAAAAATTCGCCTAGCAAGTCAGGAATATGGAACGATGAATCCATCCTAATTATAAATGAAATTTTGAACGAAACATCCATTTTTATTACAGATGGTAAACATTCTGTCACTATCGGAGACGAAAATATTACCCTCTTTAATATGTTAAGACAGTAAAATAAGCTCTATGGTTATAACAGCGGTGAAGAGCAAAGTTGAAAGAGAAGTTAGGGGTGAATAAGGCACTGACCTGAAAATGAGTCGTAATTGTGTTGCAGTAATGAATAAGGCACTAACATGCTTTATACGCAACTACCCTTCCGAAAAAAAAAACAAAATCTTAGACTCAAATCTCGAATTACCAATTACAAATGGGAACAAGTCATCCTCTTTTTCATATAGAAAGAGCAAAAAATGTCATACTACACATCAGGAATTGTTTTTACTGAAAGGAAGAGCAAAGGAATGACTGAGGAAAATAAAGAGTAGCAACTCCCTTTCTGGGAAAAAACATAAAACAAAATGTTGGACTCAAATCTTGAATGACCAAATACAAATGAAACAAGCCATCCTAATTTTCATATAGAAAGAGCAAAGAATGTCATACTACAAAAATTCTCAGAAAAAAAGAAAAAGAAAATAAAGTCGGTAAAGAAAAGGATGAGGTTGAGAAATCATGGAGACAGCTCTACGAGTCAGAGGGAGCCGAGGAAGAGAACTGATCACCGTGGAGACAACTCGAATGCAATGTTAAGCACAAGGGCGAACATCTACAAGCAACTCAATTTTGTGAACCACACAAAGCATAGCCAAGTTTCAGAGCAAATCAATTTTGTGAACACTGGATAAGCAAAGCCAAGTTTTAGTCGTGCAAATCGATTTCGTTTCACATAAAGTAAAGATGAGGCTAACTATAGAGGGTATCTTTATCTGAAAATCAGTTAACATGTTCCCACTGTGTGAGATTTTTAAAATACCCATACATAGGGGTGTTCGCAGTCTGGATTGGATCGGTTTTGTAAGCAAAAATCATCTAATCCAATCCCTTCGGTTTGATCATGTAATCATCCATTCGGTTTGGATTTTTTTTCAAATTCGATCCGATCCAATCCAATTTTTTTGGGTTTTAATAGGATCGGTTTTCGGTATTTAGTAAATCCTAAAATTTGTTTCATAATTATTGTGCAAATAAATCTTTTGTATATATTCACTTTGTAGCAAAAATTTCTTTTGAAATACAAAAGCATTAGTAAACAATAATATATGAGAAAAAGACTTCTCATGTTTCATGAAAAGTCTCCTCTCCTACCACTCTCACTTCGATATCCGTGTCAATCATTTTTTTAATTTTTTTTCTTTAAGGTGGGCCCCATCCCTTTTTCTCTCTGTAGAAAAACTTGCATTTCTCATGCAACATGAGAAATTGCAAGCCCATAATATATATATATATATATATATATATATATATATATATATATATATATATTTATATATATATATATTTATATATATTTGGTAATGAGATTTGGAGCTCTTCTCAAATAAAACTTTGTTGATGAGATGTGACTAGATTTTTTCTTGGGTATTAGTTGATGGGTTTTAGGTTTAGAAATTTTTGGGATATAATTGGGAAAAGGCCCAAGTAGGTAGAGGAGAATTAATATATTGGATAAGTTTTCATCAATTAATCCGAAATCCGATACAATCCAATTAAAATTTGCGATTTTTTTTCGGTTTTCGATTTTTTTTGTTTTCGGTTTATTCGGTTATCGGTTTTTCGGTTCGGTCACCGCGATTTAGTTCGGTTCGGTTGATGAACACCCTTACCCATACATCTTTGATGGTATTATGATTGGGATTTTTTTGTGTATTTTAAATCCCGGAATTGTAATTTTTTAGGAAAATTTTTACACTTACTTATACCAAATGTGTGTAAATAAGTTACTTAATGTCAGTTTCCTAAGAATTTTAAATTTTTTCATATACCAAATGCCCCTTAGGGTACAATTTGGGGGAGGGAAATATTTTGAAGGAAGTAACAATTTTGGGGAGGGTAAAATTTGAGGAGCCTTGGAGCAAGGTAAAATTTGGGGGAGGGCACATTATCTTTGACTTTATCTTCCTTTTAAAAAAGAAGTGCAAAAATTAATATAAAAAATTCACGTCGAAGTATATTTGAATATATTGTAATATATTATCACTATAAAAAATTCTTATATATATAATTTATAATATGTTATCATACTATTTAATTTATTAGACATCTTTAGGTATAAATATTTTTTTTTTGTCAAACTCATTAAAAAGAAATCAATACAATATTAAATGACACCATGGGTAAGTCGGCTCATCCATTAACAACAAATCCTATTGCAGTAGGATTACACATTTGATAAATAATTAATTCTCATTACATGAGAAATTTAATTATAAGTATTCTATGTGTAATATTTCCTTCATATACATTTTTTTTTAATACTGCTGTTAATACGACATAGAAGTTGAACCAGGCAGGGATACCCACATTAAAACTAACGCCCACCAATAATGGCATAATTGTTTAAACATGAGAATATATATACATGGAACAATGATAGTTGGATATGTTGTTACACAATTATACATTTTTTCTCATCTGTAATTAGTGATTTCTATTGCAAAGTACAATTGTCGACCTTAAATAATTAGCTAATTAGCTATACAGTACTCGTCCTGGTCCTGTCCCTTTTGGGTAATATTTCAATTTGTTCTGCTTCATCCATTCGATCCATATTCCATACTCACTTTCTATACAAACAAAACTACTTCTAAATATTGTCACTAGAATACTAAACTTTTTCATATTAAATTTATCTGCCTTAAAAAATATAGCAAATTTATTGTGAAATTCAACTTTTATTGATGGAGTTAGCACACATATCTTTCTTTTTATCACCGATAAATGCTTCCAATTAAATATGTTTCTAAAAGAATGAAACTGTACAAACATGACCCAGGTATTGATGGAAATGCAGTGTTTTTTGTGCCAATGTTCGCAAGGCATATGTCAAGTTTTTAGTTTCATCAAGTTATAGCTTCATTTTAATTTCAAAAGAAATAAAAAAATAAAGATATTTCAGTATACAGAAAGCCCAATCCTTATAACTTATTTTGTCGAGATATACAGTCCCACATTGGTTGGATGAACAACTAATGTGGAGTTTATAAGGTCTTGGACACTCCCACCCTTTGAGCTAGCTTTTGGGGTGGTGTATCCCAAAATTCTTTACATATTTGTGCCTAAGGCAAAATGGAGATTAGTGCTGTACTCAAAATGCATAGGAACACCTCGATCGTATTCTTACTGAAGATAAAAAATAACACAATTATAGCATAATTGACAAGCATATGTTATTCTTGGAATATACGTCCCTCTCGTTTCTGAAATGCTGATGCAGAGTTTCAAAGGTTCTCTATTGACTAGGTTAACAAGAAATATTATATTTTTTAATTTCTTAGTACCCTTTTTTTTTGGTAAACTCTTAGTACTCATTTATTATTGAATAAAATTTATAAATTTTAATATTAAAAAATAAAATAATTTAACGAGACTCACATAATTTTTTTAATATATATATATATATATATATATATTGACTTAAATATAATATTTAAAAAGTTTTATTCTCTATTCCAACTGTTAATTTTGCATTTATTCAACAGTTGTAATTTATTTAAAATTAATAATTATTAATTAATATAAATCAATAAATTATAATTATTAAATGAATAAAAATGATGAAAAGTAAAATTTTTTAATCTTACACTAAAATTAAAATATCTCTCCTATAATATATCATACCGATCTTGATGGTCCAACATTTAAAAAAAAAATGTAGACACATTAATCCATAAGCATACATGAAAGAAAAATTATTTTACGTGACATAACAATAGTATTTTCCTATGAAAAAACCAAAAAAGAAAAAGCGAAACTACTAAGTAATGATAAATCCCACGTGTTAGATGTTCGAAATACATATTGGATGTGCACACTGAGATGTCTAATCACTTTGCAAATAGTACACCGCAGTATATAATCAACCAGAGCGACATAAATGGACAAAAGCTAATTTCCAATCTTTGCTATATCTTTCGACGTCCGTACCGTATTAGTAAACGCTTCCACACACACTTTTGTTGACTTATAATTTAATTAACATTCAGAGCTTTAAGAATAACTTGATTTAGACAGCTAGATTTAGTACTCCATCTTAGTTTTTTGTTCTTGAACATCGGAAAAGAAGAAAAGTGGTTAAAACAAGTGAACCATTTGTCACCCTCTATAATAACATTTGAATGACACAAATTTTAAGCATGTCTCTTCTGATCCCCATAAACTTTGTTATAATATAATATAATAAGGTTTTCTCTCTCTCATGATCTCTTAAAAACATTCGAAGCATTAATATCTCGCCCCCCTCGTCCGCTACAGAAAGAAGCCAGTAAGGTTAGAGAGATATGGGTCATTCCCACCCACTCATTTTCTCAATCATAACACATCCAAACCCTTTATCTTCCTTTCCCCACTCACTGTTACTGTGTGTTTCACAAACACGCGCACAAACATTACAAGAATTTCTTTACACTTTCCTATATATATATATATATATATATATATATATATATATATATATATAAATCAGGATCATTTTACACCAGTTTAAGTTACATTCTCAATCTTATTCGTTGATCCCACTTTTATCTAAGGGCTCTAATTTTTTAGGGATCAATGGTTAAAATCGAGTGTAAGATGATTAACTCTTACATCGGTATAAGAATATCCTGTCCTATATATATATATATATATATATATATATATATATATATATAGGGAAATATTACTCCCATTTTATCTCAATTTTTCTCACTCCGAAAATCGCACCTTTTTTTTTTTTTTTTTACTTTTTAACTGTGGATCCCACTTGGATTCTTTTTATAACATGAGAAAACTACTACTATCATGTAACATGAGAGTAATATTCCTCGTATATATATAATGAAATATATTTTTCTCATGTTACATGAGATAAATTATCATGCAACACAAAAAAACATAGATAGGACCCACTTTTTTTTTTTTTTTTTCATTTTCTCTTTTCTTCTCAATAGGTCTCACTCACTTTTTTGTGTGTTGCACTAGACAATTTATCTCTTCCAACATCGTGATAAAACATTTCCCATATATAATCCATCTATTCTTCATAATTCTATAGCCATTAACCCCACTCTACTTACTGCCTTTCCCCGACCAGACTAGTCCCATCCTAACCATTGAGATTTTTGTACACATCCTCTCTCTTTCTCTCTCTTCATTTAACAAAAAAAAAAAAAAAAGTTAATAAAGTTTTTTCTTTCTTTCTTTGTTTTTTTATTTCACCTTTATGATTCTCTTTCTTATATACTTGTGTGTAAATCCTTGACCTATAGCTTGTTCACTTTGTTTCAGTCAAGGAATTCTCTCTTGTGATCTGCGTATAAATCCACTAAGCACACACACAAGTTAAAAAAACAAACAAAAAATGTCAATGGACATGATGGCAACCGAACGTGTTTGTTATGTTCACTGCAACTTCTGCAACACCACTCTAGCGGTACAGTTCTGAATTCTCTTCTCTCTTTTTTCTCCTTTGTTTTATATTTTTCAAAGCTTGTTATTGTACCATGTTTTTCATCAGCTAATTTGTCAAAATACGGGTTTTCTATATATATTTATCGAGATCACGAAAGCAAAGAATATTAAAGAAGGGTCACTTCCCCAAGGAGTTGGAATCCATTATTGAATTGAATTTACCTTAGATCAAGAATTCGACTCCTATCTTATATTTTATGAGAAAGTGTAACTGGGTTTTGCTCCATAACCTCTATTATGCTAACAAGTTCAGCTTTGGAGCTAATTTGGTAAGAGGTAATAGCAGAAGAAAAGGAAATTCAATCTTTCTTTGAGAAAGTAAGGCATATCCTAATTTGAGATATGAGAAAAGAAATTTGATGATGTTTATAAACAAAAATGCATACACATAAGAAATTGAAGGGTTATGAATATGTAGGGCTATTCCAAGGTATTAGGGTTCTTTCCCCTCTTATTATTTATTAATCAAGCTTTTCAGAGGAATATATATCATCCTATGATCTCATATGCTATATGTTATATTTATATATATAAAGTTTAACGCTAGCTGTTTGAGTTTATTTTATCAGGTTTTTTGTTGTTTACTTTATGTACCTAAATCTTCATATATAAATAAAAAATCCATGTGATGGCACACAGTGTAGTTTCTCTCTGATGAGTGATGAAGGGCGAAAGTGGGTATTCTGTTCATCATGATTTGCCAGTGAAGCGTCAATTTTTTTGATGAGCAAGTATTTTTCACAATTTCAGACTTGTTGCTTCCTTTAAGTACCGATACAGTGTCCCCTCTTTCTTTCTACAAGAACTTGTGTGGAGAGATTATGACTTCTATAGACAAATCCATTGAAGCACCAGAAAATCCTCTCTCTCTTTTTTCCTTTACCTTTGTCACCTTTCATAATAATATCTCTGTTGAAATTACTACTTTTGAGAAAGCATTATATGTATATCTTTCTTTCTTTCTCTCGTCCTCAAATGGAGATAGATCTTAAACACTGTACAAAGGTGGAGCAGTAAATTGAATCTGATGATTCATGATGATCACTTTTCTTTATTCATAGCCTGTATCTGTTTGGTAGCAGTAATGGTTAACGGTGCTTCATGGCCTTTATGGTTTCCGTTCCAGTCATGTCATTTTCACACTCTCTCTCTTTCTTCCTCGCTATGAGCTACAATTTCTATCTTTTATCATCTTGCCTTGTAGTGTCAGCACAAAAAGTGTTGCGCACCCACAACAAGGAAACATTGTGAGAGTGCTAACTTTTAAATTAACTATGTCAGGTTACTGAGACCTTGCTGCTATGTATGACCTATTGAATGTGATGCACTCACTCTTCCTAACTTGGACAGTGTGTGTATACACACCTCATAATGAAACAAAAGATTACTGCACTTACCTCCCTCTCTCAACCTTATTTGTCTTCTTCAACCTTTTTCTTCTGCTTCATTCACCAACCATTTGTTTTCTCCGCTCCATAAGGAATGTGATAGCTTCAGTTCTCAAGTAATATAATATTTGTTGAATCCAGGAAACAGCCTCTTTACAATTAGGTAAGGGTAAGGCTGCGTACAAGGATTTCCTCCACCCCACACTCGCTAGTCGGGTTTAACGGGGAGTGGTTTTTTTTTTTTTAAAACAATTATTCAACAATTTATGATTGAATGTTTGAGGTTTTGCAGGATTAGATCTAAGTTTGAGTCTTTGATTTCCTTGTGTTTGTGCAAGAGAGAGAGAGAAAGATTATTATTTAGATGACTTAATTAATTTGTAGCTACTAGGTAGTGAAATTTGAAGTAGGAATTAATATATGTTTGTTTTGTATTAACCCAAAATGGGTATTGGCAGGTTAGTGTTCCATGCAGCAGTTTGCTCACCATAGTGACGGTTAGATGTGGGCATTGTGCCAATTTGCTATCAGTTAACATGGGAGCTTCACTTCAAACACATACCCCTCAAGACCCTCAGGTATTTCAGTCCCTTTTGGTTCCTTTTCTTTTTTTGTGGACAATTTTGTATGTATATGACCTTATGGATTAGTGGATGAATTATTATACTTATTTTTTTTCTCTTTTTTTAAATTTACTCTCCTTTTGCTTGGTTGTATGTGTTTGTGCATACGTATACGTACAGGAATGGATTCTCTCGTATGTAATTTCATATTATCTGGTCATGTGAAGGGTTCTTAACCGTTGATAAACAAATCAACGGTTATTTTTCCCAACCTTACATTCTTCTATCTTTTCTCTTTCATCTCTTATCAGTATTCATTTATCTTTAAGTAGTTCAGAATCCTTCATATAACTTGATCATGTGAAATCACACATACGAGGGTTTCCTCCCGTGTGTGTCTATATATATATATATATATAGAGAGAGAGAGAGGGACAGGATCCTTTGACACCAGTGTCAAAATTAAAGTTTGACACCTCATGTAAGAGCCGTTAGATCAAAAAAGATCAACGGCTCTGATTTGTCAGCGTCAAATGATCCTACCTCATATATATATATATATATATGTGTGTGTGTGTGTTTATCTTATTAATTAATTTTCTATTGTTGCTAACTAAATTACAGAAACAGCACCTAAGTGTTCAAGAGCCAAGTATCAAGGAACTGGGATCATCTTCAAAATGCAAAGCATTACCAGTAGACCATGAGCAACCTAGGGTTCCTCCAATTCGTCGTGAGTCACACACACTACTTTTGTTCTCTGTATTTAGTATATGGCATCATTTCATTATGAATCTAAGTTTGAATAAATTACAACCCGGTAGGCACCATATACACTACCTAGCTAGGCCAGCCTGAACTTTTTGGTCTTAAGGACAAAAAGACTCACACTACTTAGTCCACAACTTGTAGAAGCTAATTAATGAAACCAAGCACAACAAAGTCATCATTGAAACACTTGTCATAATACTCAGTTTTTCATAAGAGTGGGCGTCCATCTCTCAGAGTATCCAATTTTTTTTTTGGGTACAAAGGTACCCATATTGGCCTATTTTTTTTCTTCATCAGTTTTATTGTCCCCAACCAGATGGTGACCTTACGTAACAAAATTGACCCACCTTTAATTGATTGCAGTGATGCTGTGCCCTAGAATATATAAACTTATAACAATACTATTCAGTTAAACTTAATTTTGGTTGATGTTAGAAAATCATGTTTAATTTAGTATTAATCATGTGATTTGAAATTGTTAATTTATGGTGTTTATAATTTAGAGGTAGATCCTTTGACACCGGTGTCAAATTTGAAGTTTGACACCTCATCTGAGAGCAGTTGGATCAAAAAAGATCAATGACTCTGATTTGTAAGCATGTGACACCATTGATCTTTTTTGATCCAACGGCTCTCATCAGATGAGGTGTCAAACTTTAAATTTGACACCGGTGTCAAATGATCCAACCTCTTATATTTATATTCTATGCAATCTGTTCAATATTTTAAATTAAATAATCTCTTGTGATTAACACAGCTCCTGAGAAGAGACAACGTGTTCCTTCTGCTTATAATCGGTTCATTAAGTAAGTATCACCCTTTCGAATTTACAATTTTGAATCAACCTCCAGGAATGTCCCATTCTACTCTTACATGGTGTATATCTATCTACCTATTCTAATTGATATATGTGGATGAGTAGAGTTTGGTCCCATGATGTTTTTAAAAACTAGTTGAATACGAGAAGTACTAATAATTTGAAAATGTTGATTCATGGTTCAATTAGTATAATCGGTTGAGTGAGGATCAAACTGGATGAAATCTTAAATACTTTCGAAATAAATTATATTAATTATAAATAATCATATATACAATTGTATATAAATCATTAGCAAGTTAAAAGTTTGAAACGATAGAAGCAAAGTGAATGAGTATAAAAAAATTTAAGGCATCATTATAGAAGAAAGAATTCTTGAATTTTTAAAAATAAAACAATGTTAGACAAATTTGGACCATATAACGTTAAAACCACCTGAATATCGTTGGGAAATAATAAATGTTTTTTTTTCTTTTGAGATTTCATCCCCACAATTGCTAGTCGGGTTTAACGGGGAGTGATTTTTTTTCTTTTGAGATTTCTTCCCTAGTTGATTGATTACTAGACTGGACTGGATCACAAGGGTAGTAAATTAAAGTTTTTCCTATCAAGTTTTTAATATAGTTGCGTACCTAAAATTGAAATTCGAAACAACTAGTCAAGCTGGAACAACCGGTTGATAAATGGTTTTTTAAAATGCTGTTTATGGTGTATTTTAATTACATATAACTTTAAGGAAAAAGGGAAAGATTTATGGTCAACAATCAGATAATTTTTTTTAATAATTTACTCATAAAAATCATTGGTAAGATAATAGTATATTATATATGCATGTGGTTTCATTCAACAGAAAAAGATAACAAGCCTTGTTGTTTTGTGGTTGCAGGGAGGAAATCCAAAGAATCAAGGCTAGTAATCCAGATATCAGCCACAGGGAAGCATTCAGCACAGCAGCCAAAAACGTGAGTCTAAGCTTTATTACTATTTTTCCGTTTTTTGCATATGCATTCTGGCATATGAATGCATGAAAGTTCAATATCTAATTTTTTCCCTCACATGTATGGATTACACAATAAGAGATAATTTTGTCGTTTATCTGAACTCGGTGAAGGTGGCAATCCAATATCCCTACAATTATTGTAGAAACTTTACCAATTAAAACCAACTAGCTCCTTCTTCGAGGCTGCAGGTTAATATCGAACTTTGGTGTATAAAGGGAAACTAATCATATCCTTCAACTGCCACTCATAATGGGGTTTGCTCTTATTTAAGTAATACTATACGGTGGTGATAAATAAAAACATGCATGTGTATGTGTAGAGTTGAGAAATAATCAAATGCATGGTTTCCATGTGATAAACGAAATGACAAATGAAAAATATCTATTAATTAAATAAATTAAGCTTTGTAGTTATCCGGAAGAAGTATTAGAATTAATGTATTAAGATTGTCACATATAATATTCTATAGCGAAATGACGCATCATCGTATGCAATAAGCCACTTTATTTGTTATTTCAACATTGTATAAGCTAGTAGCTTGTTTAACCGAGACAAGGACTAGGAGTACTCTCGATATGATTAACTAACTTATAAGATTCAATATTTTCCTTCCCTAAATGATATTAATTTGACTAACATGTTACATAAATAATATACAATCATGTTAATATTATATAGGGTGGTGGTCTTTGCGCATCCCCTTTTTTTAACACATTTAAACGTATCAGTATTCAATAACTGCACAATGTTGGTCACAGAATGAGGTGATCCAGCATAGATAAGTAACAACAGGTGATTATAACAAAACTTTATTCATCACAACTTTCTTCCACTAATTATTTTTTAAATAATTAAAAAAAGACATTTTGCAATACTAAAAACATTTTTGCAATACACCTTCTCTTAATTTTTTTCCCAAACAAAGTTAATGGGTGGAAAAAAATGATCTGTGAAAACCATTTTAAGAAATCATCAATAGGAAAACAATGATATTACTTTTATACCTAAATTCGCACACCTTTCTTTAGTCCGGTCACTTATATATATATATATATATATATATATATATATATATATATATATATATATATATATATATATATATATATGGGTTTAACGTTTCTCAAGCTGCTTGAGATAATTTTATCTCCGGCTACTAAATCATTACCGTACAAAGATGGATCAATGGTGATAAAGGAAGAGAGATGAAAAGGGAATCATAACCATTCAAAGGTGAATCAATTAATATAAGTAAGTTAATAAATAAAACGACTTAGTTTTAGGGTGGCCGGAGATAAACTTATCTCAAGCTGCTGGAGAAATGTTTTTCCCTATATATATATATATATATATATATATATATATATATATATATATATAAATAGGTAAAAGTATTTCTACAGCCACTATAGATAAGCTTATCTACAGCCACCATTTTTAACTACGTTCTCCCGGGAGAATATAGTTATAACACGAAAATTGCTAGAGAGAAAAAGCAACTTTCGTGTTATAACTATGTTTCCCGGGAGAATATAGTTAAAAATGGCGGCTGTAGATAAGTTTATCTAAAGTGGCTGTAGAAATGTTTACCCCACACATATATATATATATATATATATATATATATATATATATATATATATATATAGGCAAAATGATTTGTAATGTGACTGTATGTAAGCATTGGTGCAGTCACCTAAAAACTACGTCGTTTTGGGTGGGATAAAGGAAGTTCACATTTAAAATTAATTGTAGAAAATAAAGATATTATATTTATTTCCAACTTTGTATGGTTATGATTCCCCAAATTTAAAATTTTATATTTATTTCCACCTTTGTATGGTTATGATTCCCCATATTTAATGTTTTATATTTATTTCCACCTTTGTATGGTTATTATTCCCCATATTTAATGCTTTTACATTATAAAACGACGTAGTTTTATATGACTGCACCAATCCTTAGGTGCAGTCACTTTACATCCGCTAAACCCATATATATATATATATATATATATATATATATATATATATATATAGACAGAGAGAGAAGGGGGAGTGAGGTTGCTTTAAAATTTTTTTAAAAGATAATAAAGTGTATAAGGTAGGTGTATATATATGTGTTTACCATTTAGATTAGAAATACTGCTAATTACTGTAGGAAAATGGTGCGAAAGTAATATAGCTAGGACAAAGACAAATACAGGTAAGATTTATGTAATGGATTAGGACAAAATTATCCTTCCTAAATAATATGATCATAATGGCTTAGCCAAGTTAGTACGAAGAATATGATGACATTCTTTAGGGTTGATCTTTCGCTTTACTACATGTTAAAATTTTAAGTGTGAATTTTAAGTAGATATGTGTATAAAAGAAGTTTTACATCGAAAAGGAATGGATAGAGTGTGAACATCGTAAATGGAAGGACTCGTGAGTCTACTGCTTTATGTTGAGTTCAAATGTATTGTCATTAGTCAATAGTATTTCTTTTCAAGTTCGATGCAAGTGAATCACCTCGGTAATTGGGTTTTTCTAATTTCAACAATAGTCTTAATTAGAGTCAATAATTTGATTCATGTCTATAGTTATGATTTCTCTTAATCTATTATAAGCAAATCAGCTAGATCTTTGGGCTCTTTGTGTGGACTCATTCTTGAGAGAGATAATTTAAATGTGAGTTCAAACATATATGTGCATAAAATTAAGAAGTCTCATTAATAATAAATGAAGTGAAAAAACCCTTGAAGTTGTCAACTTAAAGTTTTGAGTTAAAACAGAACGTTAGACTTACTATTATGATTTCTTTTAAAAACCATTGTAAGCGGATTACCCTAATTCCAACCCACTTTAATGACAACTATTGAGTATCCCAACATTGTTCAAATACTAATCTTAATAAAGTTGAAAGCAGGCTGTTATATTTCTTTAAGTTAGATATAGGTCCTAGCAGAATTTTACAAATCACTTTTCTTGAACCAAAACTTGTAAAATTTAACACTATACATTGTTTGATATTCTTGTTTTTATATACATATGTATTCTTCCCTTGTTGTTTAGCCCGAAATTCCATTTTTTATACATCTTAATTTGTACGAGAAGAGTATTATCTTATTTTTTTTATACAAGTGAGAATTGAACATATAACCTAATACAACCTACTTAAACCTCTAACTGTTAGACCGATCCTAGTGGCCAGAGAAGAGTATTATTTTTTGAATAAATTCAAAGGTATCCTCCGCCCGTAACCGAAGACTAATGCCCATCGAGCACCGTCGGACCCTTTCGGAGGTGGCTCTCCCAAATCATTTTTTTCCATTCCCGGAATTGGCTCATATAACCTAGGTACAACTTACCTAAACCTCTTGTCAAAGGAGTTTAGTGTCCGTAAGAGTATTATCTATCACAACTCTTGTGAGCCAATTTGCTGCTTGTTATATCCTATATATATTCCTCTTGACTATATATGGTATACACTGTTATGTTGTACTAGTATATATCCATTGGTACAATTGTTTTTCCTTTCTGATTGTCTCTTTTTTAAATGAGTATGCAGTGGGCACATTTCCCTCACATTCACTTTGGGTTAAAGCTGGATGGAAACAAACAAGCAAAGTTGGACCAGGGTGACACTACTCAAAAGTCTAACGGAATCTACTGATATAAAATACAAGTTTATACATCCATTATCATCTTGGTTTTTTCTGTGCTTGACCTAAATCAATGAAAAATGAGGTTGATCAAATTTCCCAGTCAAACAACTGCATGGGAGACACTCCTGAAAATTAACCTCACCCTCTCACCCCATGTTGTTTAATAGTATATGTGTTTCCCTTTTCTGGTTGTTAAGAAATGATTGCTATTCTTGTGATTGCATCAATTATTATTATTATGTTGAACTCAGGCACTTAAGTGTATACATTATAAGTTCCTTCTATATTATAATAATGTGTCGTCTTTTTTTTATTAGTAATAATATATATATTTCTCTTTTGGATGATTAATTCATTGGGAGTTAACATATCAAAGGACGAATATTGCAACTTATTTATTCTTTTTTTAGTATTAAAACTTGGGACATGATTCGTTTACAAATTTTTTGGATTTTTTTTTACAAATTACAATATATTCTTCCGGGAGAACATAGTGTAGTTTGCAAGAGTTTGTATTCTCCCGAGAGAATATAGTGTAGTTTGTAAACAAAAAAATTATAAATATAACCTGCCCCTTAAAACTTATTTATTCTTTTGATGATAAGCAATGAAGCACACAATGTCACACCCTAGAGGACCACTTGAACAATGTTTTTCTTCTTTGAGATGATTACCGTTTGGCTCTTTTTGGGTATGTTGTGCTTCACAAAGAGGGACAATCTTTTATCCGTTATGTTTCATAAGTGTTTTCCTCTTCTTGTTCTTCTTCTTCCCTCTTTTTTTGGGGGGTGTTCTTCCTTGGAGTTTTGCGCTGTGGGTTTATTTGAACTTTGCGATTCCACAACCCCATAAATAAATAAAATCAAATAGCTGTAATTTTTGTTTTTCTTCCTTTCTTTGATTGATTCTTTTGTTCTTCTTCCTAGACCGTCTTGTTTAGTTAATGCAATGCAGCCTTCTTAAAAGGACAGCATACAGTGCAGGTGTTGCATGCATGTCTTCGCCTGTCACGTTTGCAGAACTTAGTTTGTTTTTTAACCTTTTAAGAAAAAGTAATTGTATAGAAGGGAGTGATTGAAGAAAAACCCTAATTTCCTTTTAATCAGTTCCTTAGTTCATAGCAAATCACAATTTCCATTAAAGTAATATCAAATCACAAGAAACATTAACTGACAAAAGATACCATATTTTTTAAGGAGAACATTTTGTCTCAGAATCGAATCTGTTTTGAGGTAAACATTAATGTCTAGCTGAAGAGCTAGTAATTGTATTTACGGAGCGAATGGAAGAGATAGCTGGCAATGAAGAGTCTAGTATCCCAAGCCAAAGTCCAATTATATACATAAGGGTGTGTGTGAGTTATCTGCTTAGTGGATAGGGTATGCTCTAGGCACAAGTGTGAAGTCTATAGTTACGGTGCCAAGCCTTGTGAGTACTGAGATAAATGAAGAACTTGTGGCCTATTTTGCTATGGAGGCCATATATAGATGAAGTGCATTAATGTAAGAACCCGCACCGCTAATTACGATAATTAATTAATTAAATGTGATAATTAGGAAATAATTCCATAATTGACCATAATAATTATTATGAGATTTTAATAATGATAGTAAGTGAGTAATAATGCTGAAAGTCGCTTTTCGGACGAAAAGCACAGATACCGGTTCTGTTACCCAGTATAAATGCATACCGGTGAAGTATCCCGAAAAATTATAATAAGTATATGATAATTACTAGAATGATATGTAAGACTTGTAAAACAAGTTTCAAGTCAAAATAATGAGAACTGGTGCCAGAACTGATACTGGCTATGGAAAAGCGCGTACCGAAAATGTGCTCCGAAAAATAAAATAAAAATATGATAAATCTTAGAAAAATGAGTAGGTTAAGATTCCAAAGTTTGTGATTAAAATTCTAAGCGTAGAAATTAATATTAATACTATGCGTTTATGACTAAGTGGGCTATATATACTCTATTAGCACATAACCCTAGGCCATGCTACGTAAGTTTGCTGGTCATTGGCTGCTGCCACCTTCCCCTCACCTTGCCATTTTCGTTTTCTTCATGGAAACCTCCAAAGACACCACCTTTCTCCATGATTTCTTCATCTAAACACATTGGGTGAGTGTGGTTGAGGCTTGGGGTGAGTGTTAAGCTTTGTATTATGAGTTTAGGTGGCTGTTTGAGTGAGTGTTGTGGGCTGAGTTCTTGAGTGGAGGAGTGGGAGCCATTTTCTTGGTTGAAGAAGCTCCAAGGAGTGACCTTTTATGTGAAAGAACCACTCTTGATCATCATTTTCGTGTCCTTATGGGTGCTGGACTTTGGGAGCTTCAAGAGCATCATCCTTTGTTGTTTTGAGCTTGTGGTATGATCACCACCTTTGTTCTTGAGTTTTCTTTGTTAAAAATGGAACCTTGATGCATGTAATGAGCTTAAGTTAATAACCTAATGTTGGGTAATGTTAAACACACCTAAAATCGCATGTTTAAGCTTCTGTATGCATGAAACGAATCACCTTTGGGAAGGATATCTCGCGAAATGCAGAACTGCATTCTGTCGCGAAATATCCAGATATTTGGTTGGAAATATCCGGATATTGATATCCGGATATGGGGATCTGGATATCCGGATATGCCCCCGACACATATCCGGATATTTTGGGATTTCGATGAACAGTAAGGTACTGTTCATACCGGTTTGAGTTATGGGTTAGTGGACCCTAGTTTGATGAAGTTGGAATTCTGTAAATGTTTAACTAAGTCAGAATTAAGGGATTAAGGGCTTATGGCTTTATGGGAAGCCTTAAGACGTAAAACGTAAAGGAAAAACGTATTGTGATTATTGATATAATTATTGGTCCAAACAAATTATGATTGTACTATTTGTGGACGTTGGGCTATGTGGCCTCTTGGCTTGGATTGATTGCTTGCGAGGTAAGTTTTCGTGTCCTCGGCTTAGCCATTATTTGGTTCCACCATTGCCCATGGGGGGATGGTTTATATTCATGATGTGTTTTCATGTATTATTTATGAAATGCTATGGAGCCGTTAAGTGCAATTTCTTATAATATGTATGTGGTGTTACGCCACAGGAGGCCAAGGGGTGGTCTTGTGGGCAAGTACAGCAAGGGCTAGTACTGTGTGGGTAATAGACGTATTTCTGCACTTTTCTCTGATCAGTAGAATAGTTTATTAACACACATGACATGATTATCTGTTGCATTGCACTATTTTGGAACTTATATTGAATTAATGCTTTTGAACTTATATTGCACATGTAAGTGAGCTTGGGGTGGAAGATCATTGAGGACCCCTTGTTTTACTGAGATTTCTTTGTTTAGAGATCTCACCCCACGTTTGGGGACGCTTATTTCAGGTTCAGGTAATTTGGGGGCTAATGCCTCTGGCGGCAGGAGACCAGAGCTTAGTTGATATATACTTGTTGTATGCTGACATGACTGGATATTGGATGTTGTTTATGTTTTCTGTCAGTATTATGTTATTTGAGTTGAGACTGTTTTGGGGCTTTGTTGCCTTATTTGGTGAGCATGGGGATTGTCCATGCCACATTGTTTTGTCTTTATGTTTTCAGACTATAGTTGAATAATGTATCAGGATATTATCCAGACTACGTGTTGTAGATCTGTGACCTTAGATACTCACTTTACATTTATATTATGAGGTATTTCAGTTAGCTGTCTTGCAACTTACATACAGACAATGTTTTATGAAAATGAATTAAGTAATTCAACTTGGTAATGATAATGACGTCATAATTGAAAAGAAAAAGATATTCCGCAAATTTTTAATTAAGCATGGCTTAATACGATGACATGTTAACAAACTGGGTTAACGCGGGGTGTTAGAACTAGTAGTTGGGAGGTTGTGCACATAATGGATGGTTATGTAGGTGACATAGTAGTGGTATACAATGCATAATGAGTGGTTATATATAGTGAAAGGAAGTTGAGAGAGTTGGGGAGCGAGGTGCTTCATGTAATGGGGATAGGAAGTGGGAATCATTTAACTAATCCATAACATAAGCCCCAGCCTGGCATTGCGCAAATTCGAAATGTCGGGGTGAAAGTAAAGCCCTTGTGCCTATCAAATAATGTTTTACTGTTGTTCAAAAGGATATGAATGCCGAGAAAATCCAAATTGTGACTGCTTCAGGTTCCAAGTTGCTTTGTATTGTTGTTCGTTGCTTGTAGTTGTCTTCGGGTTTGTACTTGCTTTCGAGTTTGAAGGCGAAGGTAATAACCCAAAAAGTAACTTAGAAATGTAACAAATCAAAACAATAATTGTTTATTGCGTACCTGAGTACGGTGTGAAAACCCTATATGATGATGTCTTACGCGTTGGTCATGATTATTCAGAATCATAAGAACTTATGTTCCCAGACCCTTTAGGGACGCGGGTGCCCATGGCCTCATAAGGGCATATGACTTAATGTGGACTTGAACATACTTGATGAATGCATTTTATAATTGCCATTTTTCCTCTCACTTCCAAGCTAAAAGCCTGAATCTCGCCATGTCACTTGTCACATCGTATTGCTTTTGGTTGTGCTGTTATGCCCCATGTCCTGATTTTAATTTTTCCGCTTCCGAAGGACCGGTGCCCAAGATGCTTTATCTTAAGCAACAAGGGATTTTTAATTTTCTCGCTTCCAACTTGGGAAAGGACGGGTGCCCAAGGTGCTATTACTTAGGCAACAAAGGACTTTGATTTTTCTGCTTCCCCCTTCCTTCGCGGGGAAGTCGGTGCCCATGGTCTCGGAAGAACATAGGACTTAATGCTTCTAGCCGTCGATTGTGATTGTTTTATCATTGAGTTATGAACCCGGTGGATGTATGCTGATATGTTGCACCCTGAAAAACATAAAACACATAAGCTTGGAAGAAAGATTTCAATTTATTGTTATAGTAAAAAATTCTATAAAAAAGGGAAGAGATAAAGTAATTTAAGCTACAACTTGTACTGCGCAAGGTGCTCATTTCTAAATTCGGGATGCTGATGATGGAGCAATTACTGATAATTGCTATGGATTTCTTGGTATGCTGACTTCACTTTCTTGCTTTGGGATATTGATCATTGCCAATAATTGTTTAGAATTGCTATAACATGCTTCACAATATATAATGCATATGTATTATATATACCACAAAAAACACAGACCAAAAACACGAGACATACCAAAAAAATAGGCTCGTGCAGCACAACGCAGACCAATAATGGGCTTGTGCCATATTCCACGCTTCAAGCCCAAAGGGCTCTTGCGTGAGGGGGTGTGTTAGAGAATATAATATAAATCATTAAAAAGGCTGTCACCTACTACTTTAAAGTTTTGGGTGAAATGGTTCTTTAACATGGTATCAGAGCCTCAGTGACCATAAGGTCACGAGTTCGAACCTCACCGCCCTCACTTTCTAGTGAATTAATTAAAAAAACACAAAAAGGTAAACCAAAAATTGGGCCTGTGCAATATCCACGTTTCAAGCCCAAAGGGCTCTTGCGTGAGGGGGTGTGTAATTAGAGAATATATAAATCATTAAAAAGACCTTCACCCAACACCTTAAGGTTTTGGGTGAAATGGTTCTTTAACATGGTATCTGAGCTTCAGGGACCATGAGGTCACGAGTTCAAAACTCATTGCCCCTCACTTTCAGGTGGAGTGAAGAAAAACACGAGGCAGACCAAAATTATGGGCTCGTGCAACACAAAGCAGACCAATAATGGGCTTGTGCCATATTCCACGCTTCAAGCCCAAAGGGCTCTTGCGTGAGGGCGTGTGTTAGAGAATATAATATAAATCATTAAAAAGGCCATCACGTCCTACCTTAAGGTTTTGGGTGAAATGGTTCTTTTACATGGTATCAGAGCCTCAGTGACCATAAGGTCACGAGTTCGATCCTCACCGCCCCCACTTTCTAGTGGAATTAATTAGAAAAGCACAAAAAGGTAAACCAAAAATTGGGCCTGTGCAATATCCGTCTTTCAAGCCCAAAGGGCTCTTGCGTGAGGGGTGTGTAATTAGAGAATATATAAATCATTAAAAAAACCTTCACCCAATACCTTAAGGTTTTGGGTTGAAATGGTTCTTAATATTAGGTATAGCTCTAAGTGTGCATAATGATGAATATATAGCCTTGGTATGAATGTGATCGAAGTGTATGCTATTAGACACTGTAGATGTATTTATACAAGCCATCATGAGCGATTATGGATGAAGATCATGGGTTTGGAGCGGTTCTCCTAGGTATGATCGTGTACAGTTACACAAATGGGCAATGATCTAGGTTGCTATCCAAGATTCAGACATACTAATTGGATTCTAAGTCGGATACCATGTCGAAGCCGGATGAGGGATCGAGTCAGATAAAGGGCCTAATGTGGATAGAGGGTCCATGTATAGGCCCAAAAAGGGATCCGGTTAAACCCGGAACAGAATCCTATCCAAACTTCATTTCAACTTTAATCTAATTTCTATATTATGTGTTTTATTTACATCGAATTAAATAAGGGAAATGTATATGTGTGTTACAGAACAAAAAATTGTCCCGTGGAGACAACATCTTGAGAGAGATAAAATGATATAAAGAGAGAGAAAAACAATACATGGGTTCCACAAAAAATTTTCTATGCAGGAAAAACAAAAAAATTTCTATAACATTATTACGGATGGATTACCCATAAAAAAATTATCATTAATGTGCCATAATATTGAAGATAAGTTTATTATGGGCTACTTCCTCTTTCTATGCGTCCCAATTGATGTGCGAGGATTCAAATGGAGAATGAGAGCTACAAATCTCTGACGTACGCTGTTTTTTTCTCTATGTTAGAATAACGTCATATTATTGGAACGATAATTTTTACATTCTTATGATAAGTTTAAAAACATTTACCATTACATTGAAATTCTTTCATATAGATAAGTTACTTACAACATTGTCAAATAAGCTATAAATGTTATTTATTTTTTTATAGCTTGTAATTTTCTCTGATTTTTGATATAAATTATATATAAAAACTAAATATTAAAAAAAAATTAAAAAGTACAATATTTTAGGAATGTTATAAATTTTAGTAAGTATTATAAAAATATAATACTTATCAGAACTTTTACAATATATATCATACTAGCTAGCGTCCTTAAATTTATCAGAACTTTTCAAATTGCAACCAAGAGGTGATATAGCCGATGACTCATAAATTTATCATTGTTCTTGCTGGGCAGAATATTCGATGGTACATGCATAGATAGAGGCTCTGTTTGATTATTGTTCTTAAAAATAGTTTTTTTAAAAACTCGTTTGATAAGACCTGTTTTGTAAAAAAAAGTTTTGAAAAATATAACTATTTTTTTTATTTTTAGAATCAAATTTAGAGAACATATCTGAGTTGTTTTTGTTTTCTGTTTTGGTTTTAAACTTTCAAAACGAAAAAGACATAGAAAACAACTATTTCCATAACTATTTTACAAAACAGTTTTAAGAACAAAAAAAATCAGAACACAATCAAACATACCCTCTGAGTTTCTTCTTCCCAAGACTCCATAAAATTACTATTGCTAAAAATAGTTTCTGTAATGTTGACATGACCTATGTTTAACACAGTGGACTGAGTGGGCTCTATATCGTCAAAATGCACATGCTTTATGGAAAATCCAACTTTTTAATGATGCCCTAAATCCAATTGGGTCATGTTTGTCTGGGAATCATCATGTTGGATCCTTCTTTTAAGGGACGCACAGATCCAAGTTAGAGGGGTTGCACCAACAAACCCCCACAATCCCAATTGTATCAATTATACGTAGTTAATTAATTGATCATGTACGAGTTCATATATTTACTTCCTGGATTTGATTTGCATCTACTTACGAAATAAAATATGAAATTTAATTTTGATTAAAATCTTGAAATAAAAAAGTAAGCTTCAATTTGCATTGAAAGTCAAATTTATCATCCTCTTAAAGATGACATATTAATGATAAAACTTAGATACTTATTATATATATATATATATATATATATTTAAAGTTTCAGTTTCTTAAAGTTAAGAAAATATCAAAATAACTCAGAAATTGAGCTATGAAATCTTTTTTGTTTTCAATTCTCTTGAGCATGACAAGATTACCATCATTTTATTCGCACCTTTGAAAATGAAAGTCAGCTTTAGTGTTCGTTAAAATATTAAACAAAAACAAGAAAGATTATTAGCACTTATATATATATATATATATATATATATATATATATATATATATATATAATTTGACATTAATTATCTTCATGGGTTCTTTTTTTTCTTTTTTTTAAATAATGGATTTCAGTTATTAGATAAAAAAGATATATATATATATATATATATATATATATATATATGACACCATCACCATGATCTTTTCTCTTTTTTCAAAAACTTTTTAACTCTCTCTCTTTGATTCAATGGTGATTAGATTAAATTTAAAATTTGGTAATAATGTTTTCCTATATATATTTTGGTAGTAAGAATATATCCTATATATATATATATATATATGAGATAAGAAAATAAAAATAGTAATGGGCAGAGTGTTAAGAGGAGGAGAGTGTGGAAGAAGAGGTTGTCTAGTGGGATAAGGTTAAAAGTACAGAATCTGAAACGTCAAATCAAAGAAGGAGGTGGGTTAATTGGATGCATGTGTGGCTTGGATCTTGTCTGAAAGAAAGATGGCTAGATAGATGGGTGACTTGACTTTATCTTTCGTTACAGAAAACAATAAATGAATGTTTCTGACGGTCATTTCATTTACGCCCTTGCCAATTTGCCAGTAGGACCATATACCCCAAACAATAAGATTCTTTTGCGAACCAAAAAACCCGGGTATTTCATTTGGTTGCATCGCCCTAGGATAAAAATTTATATTTTATTTTTCTCTCTCCTCTCTCTTCAATAGTTATCTATAATTGGTTTGAATATGAATCAATGAATCGCCCTGGGATAATTTATATTATTAACTATAAAATATGAGAAAAGTGTCTCTCATTATAAAAGATGTAAAGCGATGTCATCTTAAATGAGATAAAGAGATAGATGATAGGGGGAGAGTGGATAAATAAAAATAAAAATGTAAGAATGAAATAACATAAGTTGTATCATTTAAAAGGATAAACATATTTCTCATAAAATTTATATCTCTTCTTATACTACTATATATTTTATTATTATTTTGATATATTATTTTTTTAAATTTATGAAATGTAAAATTCATTTTGTAATAAATTTGCATATAATTTAATATTTTGCATATTATATTATTTATATATGAGGTAATTTATACATACAATACTTTTTTTCTTACAACTACTTTATTAGTGTTAGATTAAATTCAAATTAAGGGTTCTCATTTAATATTATTTTGTAATTATTGATGTGATTTTGACCTACTAATAATAAAGATGATCAATTATAAGAGGTGGTAAGTATAACTTCTCTCATTTTATATATCAAAAAAATATTTCTACAGTTGCTACAGAAAAATTATCTGCATTATTTACTCTCAAATAAAAATTATTATAATCTTGAAATAAATTAAAATTATAAAAACAATTTGAAATAATAATTTATCTGCATTAAGTGTGTTTTTTTTTTTCTTGTCTGTTAACTTGAGATTTCTATTTTCATGAGTTCTACGCTAAAAATGCTGGTACGTATATGACATTTCTTGAACACTCTTTTGAAATCATATTTAATTAGTTTATCGCAATATTATTCCACGGGATTCCGACTTCAACACTCAGATGATATTACTATAAACAATATGGCGGTAGCGGCAAGGAAGGTAGTGATGATACTGTGAGCAAGATAGTGTTAGTTTATAGGGGTGGGATAGGAAACTAGTAATCCCATGATTATGGAAATATAGAACTATGAAAAAAAAGGGTGGGATAGGACACATCTTATATCGTTTTACTCTCACAAAGAAGTGAGATTCATATCTTTTAAAAAAAATTCCCCTTCACTCTCTCTTTCATGATTTTTCTCTCACTTAAAATGACACAACTTTATATCCTTTAAAATGATACACAATTTTTCAAAAAAAAAAAATATATATATTATCAGAGAGAATTATGAAAATCTTTATTGGAATCTTATACCAAACATAATAAAAATATTGAGTAGGATATATCAAATCAATGTGATTTCTGAAAAATAAAACGCTACGAGAGATTATAGTTAGTATCTCTTTTTCTTACTATCTCTTATAATAAAATTTTAGCTGTTGATTTCCGCCAATTTAATGGTTATAATTATTGGAAATTAATTATTAATTAATAAGTATGACCCAATAAATTACAACCGTTAGATTGATGAAAATCAATAGTTAAAATTTAGTAGTAAGAGATAGTAACTATAACTTTCCTTACTTTTATTTTCAAATATAAAATAAAAAATAGAAAATTTAATCTAATTACAAATTTTTTTTTTCCTTGAAATATTCCAATCGATTCATCGCTTTACGACTAATCCGATTTGGGACGAGTTCCAGGATTAAGAGTTTAAACCCCTCCCAACAATGGTATTGGAGAAGATCCAATAATGCTCTCACCCTCACCTGCTTAGTTCCTAGCTACAACTAAACTACCATCATTTTTTTTTCTCTCTCCTTAAATCCACCTAAAGTTTGTGTACCAGGAGACACATTTATTAGGTTTAGTAAAAATTTTAGAGAAATTATACTCTTATTTTATAGGGAAGAATTTTTATCTCATACTACACATACATCGATTTCCGTATTACTTTTTTATTCTTTTATTCTTTTTCTATGGTGGGTGGGTCCCACTTGATTATCTCTATTGCATGGGAGAGTTCTCTCATATTGCATGAGATTAATAAAACCCAAAATTTTAATTCTGGGGTCCATAGAAAACATTTTAATATGGGAAACTCTTCAAAAAGTGTTGTTTGTACTCTGTAGGTTAAGGGCTTAAGGCTAAATGCTCTGGGAAGGATCTCATCACAAATCGGAGCGCTCCTTTCCTTTGCTAAAAAAACCGTAAAGCCCACAAGAAGTCACAAAAATTGGGTTGTATATATATAGGGTTAACCAACTCACTACCTATGATTAATATTTTCTTTTCTTTTTTTCAAAAACTTTTTAACATTCTCTCTCTTTGTCATTTTAAAAGACGTATATAGGGTAAACTGTGTGCCATTTTAAAGGACGTAAATTTGTGTCATTTTAAGAGAGTAAAAGAGATAGATAAAGGAGGAGAGAGAGAGTTGACAAAAAAAATAAAGGTGTGGGTCCCACTTCTTTATGAGAGTGGAAGAATATAAATTGTGTCATTTAAAAAGATAAACATTTTTTCCATTTATATATTACAATTTGATGTTCCTTATCTTTACTTTTCCTTTTTTTGGGATAAGATAACAGAAACTAGCAAAGACCACAAGTGCTTGCAGTTGGTGAGTGTTATCCGGGTGGTGTCATAATAATAATTGTGCGGCAAATGAGGATCCTGTCAAAGGGGAGCAAATGTTTACAGCTAAGAACCACAGAATGTTGATGAATGAGCAGAATGTGAAAAGTCAGTGGTCCAGGTCTCGCTTAAGGCTGCCTCAAGTACTATGGTACTACAATGCCACTTCTTACACTAAATTGGAAACCAAGGTAACATGGCCCATCTTGGTGAGAACTATCAAGTGTCAGACATTACAATACTACTCAAAGCCACTACTTCTGTAACAACGGCAAAGTGTGCAGTTCATTTCTCCCTCGGTTTTTCCTTTCTTCTCCTTCAATTTTCAATGTAAACAACACAATATTTTGGCATAATATATTCTTTGTGCACTATCCAACTGAGTATTAGCACCAATTGGTTTGTACCAATTGCATTGTTTCAAGTTTCAACAAAGTTTTTTTGGCCTCCATGGTAGAATATTATGGTCTAAGACCGACACCGTTTATGATCTTTAGACTTGTAATCATCTTGGAAGCGTTAAATATCAGGTTCCACCATCACGTTACTCCACCATTTATGTTATTTTAATTTTTTTCGTACTCGGGAAAAAAAAAAGATAAAGGAAAAGAAAAAACTCTTCATAGTTGTACTATTCAATTAAGAAGTAACAAGAACTTCGAACTCTTGCAAGAAAATACCGAAGCCCGTTTAAACAGTAATTCTTTCCCAGACTCCAACTCTTACAAACGTGAATTTCTAACACGCCACATTCTGATTACAATGCCGATAACATCTGATTAAACTGCAGAAGTTTTAAATATCCATCAGCAAATTCAAAATCTTCGTTCACAGTCTTCACTAAAAGAACAAAATAGGAATAAAAAAATATACTTTAAGAAATACTAATTCACTGTCCAACTCTGTTTATTACAAAATTCTCTTTACAAGGTTAAAAAGAAAAAAAACAATATGCTTCCATCCATCGGGTCTGCCCCTCACCTCTTGAGTTGTTACTATTTCCTTAGTTCTGCCTATGTTTTAAAGTTTCCATTTCTTCCCTACCAAAACTCCGACTAGTCTAAAACTTAAAAAGTAAATGACAAAAAAATTCTACCTTGTCAAGTATGCTAGCAAGTTTTTTTTTTTTATAAAAAAGGGGGGGCAGTAAATTGCCCAATGCACCGACCATTGTGGGGTTTGAAGAGGATCAGATGGACACAATCTTAACTCCATGAGCAGAGATTTTTTCCATAACTAGATCCTCTTGACCACCATGTCGCAAGGTAGTAATCTTAACTTTGCGCCAAGGGGAACCACTGTACACTTGTAAGACTACGGTGGCAATTATGTTAACAAATGGTATCTAGCTTCAATAGGCTGATAAAACTATATGCTACTCTATCATTATGTTAGTATTTTAAAAAACTCTTCTGTAGAAAAGAACATAGGCAGCTGAAGACTTTATCTTCTCCTTGCTGATGGGATAAACACGGCTATCATCAAAGTCATACCATTGATCAGCACCATGCTACATGAAATACGAGAGCGGAAAACAATGAGGATAGACATTAACAATTGCGAAAAGAACATTTTGTTAATAATTTATATAAAATAAAAACCTTCCACGATTTCATAATGATGTCAACCATATTTGATCAACTTATCACAATCTAAGCCTGGAGTAGTGGTAAAGTTGTTGGTTCGAATCTGGGAAATAACTTCTTTGCAAATATGAAAAAGTAATGCTATGTACAAAGATTGCCCTCACCAACCCTAATTGGGGTTTGTGGCCGCCAACCATCGTGGTCCTTAGGGTTTCATGGTGGGCCCAATATATAATGAGATTAGGGTTTTGATTGTCATCTAAGGTTAAACCTAGATTGGGCCGTCACCCCTACTGGGCCAAGGAAGCTTAGGCCCAATTTATGTATTGTGAATCAAATGTTGATTTTAGTGCATGTGACCCAATATTTAAGGTTTGCAATATGGTTTGTTTCTAACAAGTTTTGCAGGTACAATTTGAGATAAGGATGATCATGGGGCCAAAACTTTTTTGATTTTACAAAGGTTGTATTTTAATTAATTTTGATAAATGGGATTTGCATATCCCGCTAGAAGGGGTTTAAAGGGAAGTGATTTTTTATCACAATCTTTGCCTAATAAGCCAATGGATAGAGGCCTAAAAAATGATAAGAATTGTTTTGAGTTCTCAAACCATTCTTAATATATCATGGACTTTAGTATGTTCTATTCATTTCTCAAAACCCAAATTATATGCTTAAAAAAGAAAAAAGAAAAAAAGTATTCAGAAAATGAACAGCACTTACATGGACAAATGCAGTATAATGACCAGCTCCCATGCTTCCATAATGGTTACTGACAGCATAAAGCGTGTAATGGTAAGACTTGCCATTCCCATGGGTAATATACGCTGACAAATCAAGATTATCTACAGGGAAGTCAACATATGTCTCCAGCTTGTTTTTCATGTACCGACTATATTGAAACCTCTTAAGATGAATGACCAAAATCTCAGGAAGTCTCCAAAGATCTAACTTCTTACTAGCTTGATGATGTTTTTTACAGCTAGGACAGTACCTGACATTACAGAAAACTGCACCTTAGATAATAGTGAGATTGGAAGATAAGTAATTTATATAAAAGAATGAGTATGTTCCACATGTAAGAAGTTTAAGTTAGAATATTGACACAGCAATATTTTCAGAAGAATGGCAGTTTAGCAAGCACGTTTTGCTGGCATAGTGATTATGAGATTACAATTAAGAAAACTAAGAGTTCCTCGAACATATACTAGAAGTGGAGAAATAGGGAGAAAAGATTGATATTGAGATTTGATGGACATCGTGGGCCTGTTGGGCCTATTAAACCTTATGCTAAAGTTTATGTTAGAAGAGCCCATAAAAGGGGTGGCCAGGACAAACCACAATCAGTTGTAAAAGGGGACACTTGGCAAGCTATGAATGGAGGAAGATATTGGAGGAGGGGAGAAGGATATAAGTTAGTTATGAGTGTGGGAGGGGATATGGAGAATATTGTGTAAAGGGTGGGTTGAGCACTGAGTGTGGGATTGCCTCAGTAGCTGTGTGGGTGAGTAGGTGGATAAATCCTCCTTTCAATCGGCCAGTCCATTGAAGGGATGGTTCCTTAGTTTGTTGCTTAATTCTGGTAAATCAACTTGGGTGTAGTCACTATAGTGTATGACTCAATTGATACCAATAAAATCGTTGTTATTCATCTTTTTCTTTCACACTTGGTCAATAATTTCTGTTAACAAATCTGGGTACCAACATTTGGTATCAAAGCACTTTTCTGGGAACTAAGTTGTGAATGGTAGTAACGAGATACATGGATCATCGCATGGAAACATTGGAGATGAGGGTCGGTGGGACAGAGGATGGGATCCGAAGGATTGAAACGAACGTGGCTGAGGTGATGAGAACCCTCCAAGAAATTGTTCGAGCGGGGAGACACGAAGGAACAGGGAGTGAGGGAACTGGGCATCAAGGAGAAAATCATGAGGCCAGTTCGAGGACGATAAGAAGCGAAGAAAGGATGAAGAGGGTTGAGGTTCCTTACTTCTCTGGCGAAGACCCATATGGATGGATCTTTCGGGCCGAAAGATATTTTCGGGTCAATAGAATTCCACCGGAGGAACAGTTGGAGACGGCTTCGATATGTTTGGAAGGAGAGGCCCTGAGTTGGTTCCAATGGTGGGAACCACGAAATCCGTTGGCGGAATGGATGATATTCAGGACGGCGGTCTTACAGCGTTTCCATGCTTCACCGTCCGGCAACCCATATGAAGCGCTCATGGAGTTGAAACAATTGGGAACGGTGGCTGAGTTCAGAAAACAATTCGAAGTTCTCTCCGCTCCGTTGGGGCAAGCGGATGAGGAGTTAATGCAGGCGGCTTTCTTAACTGGGTTGAAACCAGAAATCAGGGCTGAAATCCGTCTCCATTCACCAGGAGACATCGGCGAGATGATGGTCCTCGCTCAGCGTGTAGAAGAACGCGAGAAGGTGCTTTTAGGGGGAGAAGGTGTCATGGGCCGCGCTGGCAATGGGCTTCACAGTGGGCCCATCACTCATATTGGGAGGCCTGCTTTGGGGAACAAGACTGGTGGAAATAGATGGGGGTATAGTGGGCCCGTGTCATCAGCCCAACAGACCCCAACTAATAACATACCCACTTCGTCTGCGGCCAGTAGCTCAAACACACACGCGAGCCCTAATCGTGTTGGGGGTGCGACGGCGAATCATGGAGGAACCATTCCTCCAGCTGGGGCGACGGCGAGCGCGGCTGACGGTCGTCGGAGGAACAATTTTCGGAGGCTAACACCAGAGGAGGAAGCGGACCACCGTCGTCGTAACTTATGCTTTAGGTGTGGGGGACCCTTCGGTCCTGGGCATGTGTGCCCTAATCCTCAAATGAGAGTGATGATCGTGAGCAACGAGGAGGATGGCGAGGACGAGGAGGACATGACTCAAGGCGATGGAGGAGGCGAGCAACTCGAAACCCTGCAACTAAGTATACAGAGTGTGGTGGGTATCACTTCCAATCGCTCCTTAAAATTATGGGGAGAGATTCTGGGTCAGAGAGTTATGGTGCTCGTGGACACTGGTGCTTCTCACAACTTCATCGGAGAGCGCGTTGTGGAAGCCATAGGAGTACCTTCTCTCAGATCTCAGTCCTTCAGGGTTGAGGTAGGGGACGACCATCGCGTTCGAGGTAAGGGGTTTTGTCCGGGTGTAACGTTAATCTTGCCTCACCTCTCGATCATCCAAGACTTCTATATCTTTGATTTAAAGGGGGTGGATGTGGTGCTGGGATTTTCGTGGTTGGAGGGCTTGGGTGATATTCAGGCCAATTTCCGGAAATTGTGGCTACGTGTTCCATGGCAAGGGAAGATGGTCACACTGCAAGGAGATCCGGAACTATCGTATAGTCAAATTTCTTATCAAAGTTTGAATCGTTCGTGGAAGAAGGAGGCCGAAGGTTACTATATTGAGCTGGGGTACTCCTCAATGGAGCTATCAGGTTCTCATGAAGGTAATCCTCGTGTAGCTGAGATACTGGGACAATATGAAGACGTCTTCTTACCTCCCTCAGAATTACCTCCTTCAAGGGAGTGTGATCACCGAATTTTACTGAAGCAAGGAGCAGATATACCCAACATCCGACCTTACCGTTATCCCTATTATCAGAAGGAGGAAATTGAGAAATTTGTCAGAGAAATGTCAGAGGTAGGAATGATCCGACCAAGTTGCAGCCCTTACTCAAGTCCCTTAATTTTGGTAAGGAAGAAAGACGGAAGTTGGCGATTCTGTGTGGACTACAGGGCCCTAAACAAGGTAACTATTCCTGATAAATTTCCTTTGCCAGTCATTGATGAATTGCTTGATGAATTGAATGGGGCGGAGATATTCTCAAAGTTAGATCTGAAATCTGGTTACAACCAAATCAGGATGAGGGTGGAAGACATTGAGAAAACCGCGTTTCGTACGCATGAGGGCCATTATGAGTATCTTGTCATGCCCTTTGGGTTGAGGAACGCTCCATCTACATTTCAGTCCCTGATGAACACGGTCTTCAAACCGTATCTGAGGAAATTTGTCTTGGTGTTTTTTGATGACATACTCATTTACAGCACGAGTATGGATCAACACTGTGAGCATTTGATGATGGTAATGGATATCTTACGCAAGAACCACTTCTCGGCCAACAGAAAGAAATGCACCTTTGTGGAAAGAGAGTTGGAGTACTTGGGTCATATTATTTCCAAAGAGGGAGTCAAAGCGGACCATCACAAGTTGGAGGCGGTACAGCATTGGCCACTACCAACAACCGTGAAGGGCCTTAGGGGGTTTTTGGGGCTCACTGGTTACTATAGGCGGTTTGTAAAGCAATATGGCCAAATTGCGAAACCACTGACTCAATTACTTAAAAAAGACAACTTCCTATGGAATGAGGATGCCCAGCATTCTTTTGATTCATTAAAGGCTGCCATGTTATCACTGCCAATCTTGGCCATGCCTAAATTTGAGGAAACCTTTTTTGTTGAGACTGATGCTTCCGGAGCAGGAATGGGAGCCGTGTTGATGCAAGAAGGCCGGCCAATTGCCTTCCTTAGTAAGGCTTTTTCGGAGAGGGATAAATTGCTATCTGTGTACGAAAGAGAGTTGAAGGCCATTGTGTTCGCAGTTTACAAGTGGCGACACTATTTGTTGGGACGCCATTTCGTGATTACTACGGATCATAGGAGTCTCAAATATTTAACGGAGCAACGTTTAATGGTGGAGGGTCAACAGAAGTGGGTGGCCAAGTTGATGGGGTTTGATTTCGAGATACGTTACAAACCGGGCAAGGAGAATACGGCAGCGGATGCTTTATCACGTGTCATGGATTGCAAAGATCTCACCATGGTCACCAGTCCAGATCTGCAAGGCCTGTCTGAGGAGATTCTTCATGATCCAGGTACGAGGGGTATTTTTACTGATGTAATACAAGATCCTAATTCTCACCCTGGTTACCAAGTACTCAAGGGCAGCCTATGGTTTAAGAACAGATTGGTTCTTCCCCGATCCTCTCCCAGGATTCGAGATATTCTTACTGAGTTCCACTCTTCTCCTTGGGGGGGTCATTCTGGAGAGTTGAGGACACTGAAAAGGGTAGCTGGAGTGTTCTACTGGAAGGGCATGCATAAGGACGTGGCTTCTTTTGTGAGGGCTTGTAGCATTTGTCAGCAGCAGAAATATGACCATTTGAAACCAGCAGGCCTGTTGCAACCTCTACCGGTCCCACAACAAGTGTGGGAGGATGTGTCACTCGATTTCATAGGAGGCTTACCCGTGTCCAAGGGGGCTGATACTATCTTAGTGGTTGTGGATAGGCTCTCCAAGTATGCCCACTTTATGACCCTTAAACATCCTTTTGACGCTCCAACAGTGGCGGCTGTCTTCTTGCGGGAGGTTGTTCGGCTGCATGGGATTCCAAAGTCCATTGTGTCCGATCGGGATCGGATCTTTATGAGTAATTTTTGGGGTGAGCTCTTCAAGTTGACAGGTACTAAGTTAAAGTTTAGTTCGGCATATCATCCCCAAACGGATGGCCAAACTGAAGTAGTCAATCGTACATTGGAGACGTATTTGCGTTGCTTTGTTAATGGACATCCAAAGGGGTGGGTTAAATGGTTATCCTGGGCTGAATTCTGGTTTAACACTACCTACAATAGGTCCATTCAAATGTCTCCATTTCGAGCTGTGTATGGTAGAGATCCACCCAGTATCATTTCTTTTACCCCTGGCAGTACATCGGTAGCGGCGGTGGACACTTGGCTGCTGGCCAGGGATGCGATTTTGGTGGAATTAAAAGCTAATTTGTGTCAAGCTCAACAAAGGATGAAGATACAGGCGGATAAGGGACGCAGAGAAGAAAATTTTACGGTGGGAACAAAGGTATTTTTGAAGATCCATCCTTATAAGTTGAAGTCTTTAGCCAAAAGGCTTAACCAGAAATTGAGTCCACGGTTTTACGGGCCTTTTGCAATCACGGAAAAAATTGGTCCGGTGGCCTACAGGTTAGAACTCCCTTCATATTCAAAGATCCATAATGTCTTTCATGTTTCTCAATTAAAGAAAGCTGTACATCCATCCACATTGGTGCTGGATCTGCCTCAATGTCTCTCTGCCGAGTTGGAAATGCAACTGCAGCCTACTGCCATTTTGCAAGCAAGACGTTTGTTGGATGGGCAAGTGGAGGTGTTGGTGCAATGGGCCGAGTTGCCACCTTGTGATGCTACATGGGAAAAATTGGAGGAGTTTAAGAGGGAATTTCCTTCTTTTCACCTTGAGGACAAGGTGAATTTTGAAGATGGGGGTATTGATGGACATCGTGGGCCTGTTGGGCCTATTAAACCTTATGCTAAAGTTTATGTTAGAAGAGCCCATAAAAGGGGTGGCCAGGACAAACCACAATCAGTTGTAAAAGGGGACACTTGGCAAGCTATGAATGGAGAGGAAGATATTGGAGGAGGGGAGAAGGATATAAGTTAGTTATGAGTGTGGGAGGGGATATGGAGAATATTGTGTAAAGGGTGGGTTGAGCACTGAGTGTGGGATTGCCTCAGTAGCTGTGTGGGTGAGTAGGTGGATAAATCCTCCTTTCAATCGGCCAGTCCATTGAAGGGATGGTTCCTTAGTTTGTTGCTTAATTCTGGTAAATCAACTTGGGTGTAGTCACTATAGTGTATGACTCAATTGATACCAATAAAATCGTTGTTATTCATCTTTTTCTTTCACACTTGGTCAATAATTTCTGTTAACAAATCTGGGTACCAACATTATTTAAGTTAGAATGCAAATAAAATTGAAAAAAAAAATCTAAATCACTACAAAACAAGCAGCAGCCCTGACCAGCCTTTAATAAGACACTACTAAGGGTTTGAAGGCACTAAGCATCAAATTGCAACCCGAGAAAAAGAGAATTTATGGCAATGATGGTAATGCTGGACATCATAGCAGTTAAGAGCTGAATATAAATGCTGCGCTCCTGTGTGTACCAAAATAAAATTATTTGCTAAGTATAAAATAAATAAATAAATAAATAACAATGTTTGCTAAAGCTTAAATGTATATTAATCCAGTTTAAAATGTCATCCAGATAGAACAGAGTAGTAGGCATGCTAATCAAAGTATTTTTCCAGATGTTATAAAATGGTAACTAACCACATGTCTTCTGGTCCAAGAGGTTCTTCTTGCAAGAATGCTTCAAGGCACTTATACAGAGAAACTGATTCTTGAGGTCTCTTTGCCAAATAACCAGACTTGAAAACCTCAGGCAATGAACTAGAAAGTTGTGTGTCATATTTTTTAATCTGTTTTTCTGACCAACATACAAGAACATGCAGCAGCCTTAACTCTCCATTTATTGCTAATGGCTCATTCATTAATATCTTGGAATTCTTGACAGTTCCCTTTTCATCTGTTATGTAAAACTCCATTCCTCCATCTGAAGGAGTATCGATCCCATTCGCATTTGGACCTACACTAGGAGTTGAGACCCCCTCCAGTTCTGCAACTTCCTCAGCTTTCTTTGACACAACACAATTTTCTAAGGCCTCTTCAATTGAAATTTGAAATGGATGGAACCACTTTAGATACAAATTGCGGAGATCAGATCCATTTATAGTATTGCAAAGCCTAGTCACAACAGGAATTCCAAAGGCCTTCCAGTTTGGAGTCAATTTCCCATGGATGTACTGCCTGACAAAATTATATCAAACACTAACTATATAAGGCAAGGAAATCACAAGTGACCATAAAAAGAAGCCCATGTAAAGCATGCGTGTCTATATGAACATGTAAATCCAACCATTCTGTTTTTCTATTGAGTCTGGGGGTATGAGTGTTTAATTTTAGAGATATCCCTGCTGAATCATAGCAGCATGCTGTAATGATTATGAGACAAGGAAAGAGTTTTATGAAATAATTCAAGCCTACACATGACAGCACATCCTTTTATTCTTCTAAAAGGCCTTTGATACGATACCACCACAAGGGCAATTTAGGGAAAGCAATATAGTTGACTCAGCAAAACAGAATGGAAGCAAGGGAGAGCAAGTTAGTTACGGAGGAATTGGTTTAAATATAGGGGAAGGGGTGCTTGTAGGGATATCTGGGAAATCTGAAGAAACTTGGGCCCTTTGGGGATTGGGAGAGAGTGGAACCTCTCATATGTGTTCCATATTATCTTTACCATTATTGCATTGTTATTTTTATTTGGGTTCTGTAATTTCTTTCACCTTACAACCTTCCTGTTAGGATGTTTCTATTTGTAATTGTTGCTATGAAATATATGAATGAGGATTATTCAGATCTGAGTTCTTGAGTAATTCTGTTTTAGCTTGTAAATTGGTTGGTCTGTATCAATTTGGTATCAGAGCTATCCGATCCGGTAGCTTTGAACCACACCAAAAAAAAAAGAAAAAAAAGAAGAAGATGGAAAACAGATCTGAAAATTGGAGGAATAGCGAGATGCAAATGGAATATAGATTTCAAGAATGGAAGAAAAGGGAGAGTCAAGTGGAGGAAAACCATAAGAAGATACTTAAGCTTCTTGATGAACTTCTTCAGAAGACCAAGCATCAGTCACACAGAAGACAACCGGACAGAAAACGAGGTGGAACCAAATAAACAGAACGACTACATTCTAATGAAGAAATGGAAATGCAGAGGGAGCTTGTGGTGGAGCAAAACAAGGTGGACAAGGAGGAAATTCATAGTGGATCTCAACAAGAGGCATTAGACGATCCTTGTAAAGTTTTATACTCGCTTAAACAGAGCGGAACGATAGCTGAGTTCAAACGCGAGTTCAAGAAGGTGATCGGAGATCTGCAATTTGAGGACGAGGAGCTACTTAAAAAGGCTTGGCTCAAAGGCGTTAAGAGTAGCATCCGTGAAGAGTTGATGATGCACCCTGCTATCAGTTTGTCGGAGATGATCAAATTCTCCTTGAAGATAGAGAAGAGGAACGTGAGGATGGAGGAAGGGCTGAGTGCAGTAGGGAAGGATAGGACGAGTGGGCTCAACAGAGGGGTTCAGGCCCAACATAGTAGCAACAACCCATATGAGAGTAAAATTTTGGGGTTTTCGGTTTTGGGCTCTTTCAACCCAAGGACATATACGCAGCCCAATTCACTTAATACTAAAAGTGCTAGTTCCTATAATGTTAGGGTTGCAAACAAAGATAATTCAAAGGTGGAAGCGACAGACACCGTTAATCAAGCCTACGACAATGGTCACACATCAGTGCGCAACACTCGATGGCTCTCACAGGCGGAGCTCCGAGATCGTCTGCAAGTGTTAATAGTCAAAGACGAAGACGAAGAAGAAGGAGGAGAACAAGTGACTAGCGCAACGATGAACGTAGGTAAAGATCAGGAGAGGAAAGAAGAAGTAGAAACAGAGGTTGAAAAGAAGTCGCATAGTAAATCTATGTTAGGGAAATGGAAGATCTTGGAAAAGAGTGAGGAAACTCAAAAGGAAGTTGTCGTCGGAGGAGTACGTATGATTGAAGACTTTTTGGAAGTACAAAACAAAACAGAAATGATTGGCGTTAAGGATATGGAAGCCAAGAAGAAAATGAAAATCCAAATGGAGAGGGTGATGGTAGATGGCAACCGTTCACCATGCCACGTGGTAGAGGAGCAGAAGAAAATAATGAGAGAAGAAAAGCTTGTAAGGGCCATGAAGAGCTGGAATTCGAAGAGACCGACCAAGCCTCCATCATTAGGACCATCTTGCATGACAGCTGATGGCATCCCTGTGATTGAGATGCAGGTGGAAAAATTTTTTGCACCACCTCAAATCAAAAGCAGCGGCTACAAGGAGGAAGGAGCCAGATTAATGAGGAAATTCCATACCTTGGGTCAATTTTTTGACCTAGAGGGCCAAGCCCAAATAAGGAAGAAACAAAAATGGGTATTTGAGATGAAAGAAAATGAAAAATTGCAAAGGCTGGGCTCTTCTTTTAATAACTCAAGAGGTCAGGCCCAACACCTAATACCCATCAATTGCTATCTGTCAAAAGACTTCTTTGGTCGTACAACTATGGGTACTCAAGAATATGGAGACCACGAAGGTAAGGCAATGATTTTCAACTATGGGTACACTTCTAAGGCATTTAAGAACTCGATTGAGTTTAGAGGCAATATACAATTTGGAAGAAGCGAAACTGCAGTATTTTTTAAAATGCCAGGTACAAGTTTCCGTACACACACAAATTATGTGATGTTGCCATGCTATTGCAAAACACAATCTGTTGCTGTTGGTTGTTTAAATGACGATATTTCTAATAGTTGAAAGCATACTAATTTGGAATTATATGAGAAGCATGTTCAAGATTTGAAAATGAAGGTTGATCAGTTGCTGGAAGATTGGCTTGAGGAGAAAAAACATGAGGAAATGCTACAAAGATGGGAGGGCATGAAAGAATATTTAAGAGTTGCTAAGCACCATCTTGCAAAAGTTACAAACGAATGGGATAGGATTGAAGAACAGGCATGGGATCCCGGTGGAAATCGCCAAGCTTGGTGCATATGTAGGGTCTCACAATTCAAACAGTGGGATCCAGGACGAGGGTTTTTATGGGTTGAACTGCACCTTGAGGACAAGGTGCTTAAAAGGGGTGGAGTATTGATATGATACCACCACAAGGGCAATTTAGGGAAAGCAATATAGCTGACTCAGCAAAACAGAATGCAAGCAAGGGAGAGCAAGTTAGTTACGGAGGAATTGGTTTAAATATAGAGGAAGGGGTGCTTGTAGGGATATCTGGGAAATCTGAAGAAACTTGGGCCCTTTGGGGATTGGGAGAGAGTGGAACCTCTCATATGTGTTTCATATTATTTTTACCATTATTGCATTGTTATTTTTATTTGGGTTCTGTAATTTCTTTCACCTTACAACCTTACTGTTAGGATGTTTCTGTTTGTAATTGTTGCTATGAAATATATGAATGAGGATTATTCAGATCTGAGTTCTTGAGTAATTCTGTTTTAGCTTGTAAATTGGTTGGTCTGTATCAGCCTTCCATGTAGATTCAATTATTTAGTTTTGTTTTTTATTTACGGTTTAATTATAAATTAGGGATCTTAATTTTGCAGTTACGGTTTTTGATTTGAGATTATTTATTATTATTATTTGTCATTTAGGGATTTTATTCTGTTTTGGATTATCTTATTCCAGCATAGAATAAGAATAGCTTATTAGGATGTTTGGCTATGTTGGGTCTATAAATAAACCTTCAATATTGTTATAAAAAAAAAGGGAAAAGTGTTTATCCTTTTAAATGACACAACTTATATCCTTTCACTCTCACAAAGAGGTGGGACCCACACCTTTATTTTTTTGTCAACTCTCTCTCCTCCTTTATCTATCTCTTTCTCTCTCTTAAAATGACACAACTTTACATCCTTTAAAATGACACACTTTACCCAAAAAAAAAAAATAGACCTTCAATATAGACACACACAAGTTTACCTTATTAGGATGTTTTGCTACCTTAGAATAAGAATAGCTTATACACGTTTCCAGTTTTTCCAGTTGAAAGGTTAGGCTGGACTAGACTGGTTAGAGGGAGTTCAATATAAACTAGCCCATACCACTCACAACTGTCTGTTATTTTTTTTTAAATATAATAATAAAAGTAAAAATAAAAAATATATATAAAGGAAGTCCTTTCCGGAATAAACCACACCATATTGACTTACTCCTCCATGCGCTGATTCATAAAGATGACCAAAGGGGCATCCCCATTATCTTTCATAAGTCGATAAGCAACTAGTTTGTCAGCATCTCTGATTAAGGATAATGAATCAGCTGGATCTTCAAGAAAACGTATGATGCAGTTGTTGTATACCTGTACCAGAGCCCTAGCTTCAGACATATAGTTTTCTACAGGATTGAAATGTATCAACAAAGAGATTCAAAGTAGAGGGGAACTGACTTCAAATTTAAGTTTAAACAAATAATAAAATATACATATATACCTCAGCTACCAATAAGGTCTCATCAGCCCCTAAAGAGCATGCACTGCTAAGAGCCCGGGTCAGATCTTCAAATCTTCCGTGTTTTGGAACAGAAATGGTATACGGCGATAACTGAGACATTCCATCATTACTGCTAGTAACAACAGTTAAAGTCATCGTCCGCATTGTTGTTGAAGGTAGAGGTAGTGATAAGTACATGAATGGATCAAATGTCACAGAGACCTTCCTACAAACAGGACAAACTAATGTTGATTTATATTGACCCTGCATAAAACGATGAATGTGATCCATAAGGTAAAGAGAGTTACCATTAGGAAGTATAAGTAACCAAACTAGTTCTCATGAAAATGAAAAAGACAACAAAATTCATCTCAAATGAATTAAGAAAAAATGATAGCAATCTTATAATGAATTAAGAAAAAATGATAGCAGTCTTATCTAGCAGGTTTTATTATTACTCTAACTCCTTTCACAATTAATTGCTATCATGAATTATAATCCATTTTAGATTCCATAAATGGTCAAGATTAAAAGATCATTTAAAGTTCACAGCATCTCAGTGTTACATGGACATTTTAAATAGTAAAATGAAGATATTTTAATATTATTGAATCTTGACCATTTATGATGGTTATTGCTCCCGTCTCCCCCCTCTCATAAAAAACCATTACTCTCACTACATATGTCCCTACACACACATACACAACCACACAAAGAAGCTAATTATATTTTTCCAAAGCAACTCAAGTATATAATATGATATTTAACACAATAGACAAGAAACTTCCAGTAAAGATTTTTAAAATTAGATGACTACATGTTCTTCCCTAATAATGCTATGTCTGAATGCATCAAGATTCCCTGTTAGATTATAGACATTAACTAAGCTGTAATTTCTTGAACTCATTAATTTAGAATGACAGACAGACATGAGAACCTGTTACTTCCAGTTATAGCAAATCACTTAAAACACAAGTTTCAACACTAATAGTTTTTACTACACTTATAAATGTTTGAGTAAATCATAAATATGCTATAGAAGATTCGATGAAGTACTACATCATAACCACCAAGAAACTGTGAGGTTCTTCACATCATGTGTGCGTAAGTAATTAATTCTGCAATTGCATACAACAAGATGAGTACATACCTGGCACACATCAACAATGACAGAATCATTGCGACTCAAATGATTATGCCAGTATTCATCAGCAACCTCTTCATCTGGTCGATCATCTCCATCCTTGGCTTCTATATAAGGCTTACATTTAACACGATTCAGATCTTCATGAAGTCCATCCAATAAAAAAGCAAGAAGCTCCTGTTGAGAAAGATACATACATATATATATATATATATATATATATATATATATATATTGTAGACAATGTAGGGAACATAAGACATGAGCCTTGTAAAGCCAAAAACCTAAGTAAACATAGAATGAAAAGGCCAGATGTACTAACTTGGGAATCATGCTGATTAAATCCACTAAACTGAGGTGCAAATCTAGCAAGCTTTGATTTGAACACTCTTGGTGCCACTGGACTTGTTCCAGGAGCCCATAACTTCCTAAGTAAATCTCCAAATGCCAAAGCTATCTCACCCTGGCAAAGAAGCAGATATCATGCATACAAAGTGAAAAACATCATACGCATAGAATTTCCCAGCCATAGAATTTCTTTAGATATCAAGCTAATAAATTATATGCAGCGATTAAAATGATCACATACATTCATGCCCAATGGGTTATCGTGATTGATTTCTCTACCATAATCTTCCAGAAAATAGTCAACAAGCTTTGGCGTATGTGCTAAGCACTGGAGGGAACTGTTCATGAAGCAAGTATTTCCTAGGTTTTGTAATCCAGTTAATCCCAAGGAACCAGCTTCACCAGGGCCTAAAGAGGAGGTCAAGGAATCGGTATGCATACAATCAGAATTCATACTGTCAGCAGTGCCATTCATCTTCAGTGAAGCACTGCCAGAAAAACTTGCCATCTCATCTTTTTTCCCCTCCCTACATCTCATTGAGTCTGACAACCCGTAAACTTGCAACTCCAGAAGAATCTGTATACATTCACTGATAATATTGATATGACACATAACGGAATCCAATCAAAGCCAATGATTCAGAAGGTAAAGTCATTACCATAAATTTTAATAAAAAGCCAAAAGGAATACTCAGGACAAGTTATTTAGAATAAAAAAATGATAACAAATAAAGACTGAAAGAAATTTAAGTTACACTTGATGCATAATCAAATACAAGAGGCTACCAACTTCCAAGATATTATGATTATCATTCAAAACTAATGTTTTTGCATCTACAAGCCTAATGTAAAGGGTCAATTCTCAGCAAGGGTAGACAATTGACAATAAAGCAGGAAACCAAAAAGCCAAAAGTTAACAATGAGAAATACTCTTGTGAGTATAAGAGGAGAAAAAGAAGTAGCTCTTTACAAAAACTGCAGGAAACATCAGTCCACAGTCCAAACTAATATCTAATCACATGTAAATAAACCCAACCACAAACATTTTGGCAATATAGCAATATCTAATATTGACACAAATCACATGCACATAATAACATTTCTCCAAAGCTATCAAAGTCATGTCATAAATACAAATAAAGGACACCAAACAAGAATCACAGGGAGAAGAAACACGGTGCATGTCATGGGAACAGTGACCAAAATACCACTTTTTGGCAAAAGAATTTATCAATGCCACGCGAACAGTACTTTTAACCAAACTGCCACGTGAGCGTAATTCGCTACGACCGGTAGCGAATTACGTTCGCCAATGATTTTATGACATGTGGCACACTTTCGCATGAAAAAGCTGACGTGTCATAATTCGCTACCAGTGATAGCGAATTTGGTCTGCAATATGGCCACGTGTCATGAAATCATTAGCCACGAAATTTGCAGTGGTAGCGAATTATGACACGTGGCAGTCTGGTAAAAAATATTGTTCGCATGGCATTTGGGTAAAAAATTTAATAAAAAGTGGCACTTTGGTCACTATTCCAATGTCGTGTACAAGAGGATTTGTGTACTAAATCTTATGCCATTCATTTTCGATAAATTTTAGAAATAGCCATTCAAGCTATGAAGCACCAATAATGAATTTTTTTTTCCAACGTATCAGAAACGTATTTTATCGTATCGACGAGTTAACAGTCATATCAAGAACGTATTGTGAATGTATCGAAAACGCCGTGTCGGAGTCGGTGCTTCATAGCACTCAAGTATCCAACAGTCTTAATATGCAAAAACCGTAATCTTAGATAACTAGCATGCTAGGTCACCAAAGGGTTATGGCACATAACAGATGCTCATCCCTGACACTGGGAAACGGAAAAATTTATAATCAAATTCTGACCTACAAATATACTTAAGAGATACAAGCAGAAAAACAAAATTAATCAAAACATAATACCACTTACCTCCTGATCAGGCTGCCTTTGACAGTCTATTGGGACCTGATTTTTGTCATATATAGAAAACAAGGTTATTTGATCTGAAAAGTCCCAAATGCGCAACTGTGCAATAAAAAGTTAAAAAATTGTCAATTTCTTGCAGTAACAGTAGAATTGTCTATATGTGTGTGTTGGGGGGGGTTGGGGGGTGTGGAGATAAGTAGAGCAGTAAATAAAATAATAAGTTACCATCTCTGAATCCACACAGAACATTTTGCAGGCTCTCTTAAAGAGCTCAACTGTATTGTCCTAAAAGAACAGAATAAATTGGAAGAGCATATTAGAATTTCAATAATAAGATGGTAGTGAACAAATAAAAACAATGATTCCTTAATGATTTATGAATATAAAAGGACTCATATTAGATCAAATTATCCAAAAAGGAATATATATTTCTGTCATGTTTAACATTGTTTTGAAAAAACTTCAGGTCTTAGACCCATCCAAACACCATGATGCACCAATCAGACATGATCGACAATACAACTTCCCAATAGTTCATGAAAAAATTTAGCTACAAAACAAATGATGCCAGTCAATTCAAATACTAAACGAAGAATGCTAAAATAAATTGGAGGGAAAAAAAAAGAAAAATCCTAACTAAGAGAGAGAGAGAGAGAGACCTTTTTGCTTATTCTTACACCAAATGAATTTGTTTCCCTCTGAACAGAAAGCCTGAGCTGTAAGGGATATACTTCTGCCATATCACTGTCGGTAGCTGAAAAGCCTTTGTCATCCTTCATTGTATTTTTCGAATCACTGTGCCTAAATGAAATATCAAAGCATGTGATAATGAAGATATAACAATAAATATTCTGGATGTCAGAAAACTTTCATTACTTGCATCAAAAAATGTGAACTACGTTTATTGCAAGTCAACATTAAAAACTAATACTATACATATCATTCACAACTGGAAATCCTGTACATGAAGTATAAATATTCCAATAAAACAAAGACATATAAATATGGCAATTCTTTACAAATACGAAAGGCAGTAATATGATCTACATTATGAATCAATTTCATCAAATTTATGAATCATTAATATTCTGGTTGTTTTTTAGCTCCAGGGCTATACGTATTATAGCATATGGTACCATCAGGGGGAATGAGCTACCAAAACTGGTATAGGTAGAACAGCTAACATAGAAGAATAAATACCCAAAATATTTTGGGAATCTTTACAAAATAAAATTACTGCGCTAGGCTTCTCATCCATTACATCCGTCTCTAAACGTGACAAATTTGGTTAACTAGCAAACTTTTTACGAGTGGCAGTAAGATACTTAATCTTGCACCTTCGAAAGAAATCTATAACGAATATGAAAAGTAAGGTTAGACATGCCCAAACGTTATCAATAAGACTCTACAAGGTGTAGAGAAGTTCTAAAATTCTTGCAAACATTCCCAAAGAAACATATATTAATTAACATTAAACAAAAAGTAAAGCCCACCATGTCATAGAAACCAAAGAAGGATTGAAACGGCTATAAAACATAACAGGAAATTCTGACTACCTGCATCAAACACATCTATTTCTGGCATAACATCAAGTAAAAACCCCAATTTGGTTAAATAATTAATGGACTCATATGCTAAAAATTCAAGCAAGAAAAAAAGGTAGAATTCTTTTGCAACAGAAACAAAAAAATCTACGCCGGTGTGTCCAAGACTTGAAAGTGTTTGACTTTATTTAAGTTCTGTAGACAACACGGTTATTTTAAACCTATGGAGTGAGACAATTATTAAAACTAGCATAAGCACGTAGACATGGCATGGCACAAATCTATACCACAAATAAGAAAAGCTAGGAGAATTTCAGACAGCACAAAGTACCAAGCCAGCTATCTAAATTCACAAAGCTATGGGATCCAAACCACAGGTTGAAGCCAAAAAGTTGCATCAGGGCACATTCTAACTTAAACCTCATAAAGTTTAAGTTGCCATCTTTGATCACGCCGAGTTTACAAGAGAACAGAATGGGTAGGGGTCAGATTTCTTTAGACCACTCACCACTTGAGTGCCTGCAACCACATATCCCCAGATACCAAAGCAAAGTCCCGGCCAGATACACCCACTTCGCCATTTTCACTATTCTGCTGTGAATCTTCCTCCCTCCTAAGATTGAATACAAGATCTGAGTTGAATATATTATTGATGATCTTCATAGGACCAGCATAGGATGAACCAGGCAAAGAGGTATAAACAATCCCCTTCTTCTTATCAAAATCAGCAGGCATTGAACCCTGAGCATGCTTCCACCACCTGAAACACACAAAATCATCCATCGATGCCCTTCATAAATTCAATCATTTTCTCCCAACCAATGCATACAAGCCCAGATCACAGAAAAAAACTGAAGCAAAGCATACAAAGCTGATGCATAAGGAAATCGAATTGAATCTCGTCTTGATCATTTCAACCCTAACGAGCATTGTTAGTATTGTTGCTTTCACTTGTTGAGATTTATAGTGTGAAAATAATGGAAAGTGAGTAATAGGTTTAGGTAAAGCTAAAAATGGTGAGAATTTAATGAATTGAAGTGAGAATTCTAGGAATCTTGAGAAGGAAGAGACCTGTGAGGAACGAAATAGACTCGTTGGTCCTTGTGTGAGTCCGGTCGTTGAATGTCATCGGAGCATTCTTCGGAGGCACAGTCCATTGCGCAGAGAGAGAATGAGAGAGAGATTTAGAATTTGCTTCAAAAAATGCAGATTTTTTCGACAGAGAGATGTTGAATAGCTTTATTGTGAAGATGGATACAAGGAGGGAAAAACATATCATACGTTTCATAAATTTATGTACAGCTCATTTTGGTTGCAAATCTGAGCATTGTGATTATTATATCAACTTCATTTTCAAAACGATAATTTTCTTACATTAAAATAGCGGTTTTATATTTGTTATTAAACTTTATAATATGCATTTATTTGTAATTTTAAATTAATATATGGAGCAAGATAAGTTTATCATATTTACAATTTTTATAAGAGTTATGTTGTAGGAAAAGTGATTGTGTTATGTTAAAAAAAATTTTTTTTGCTGCGGGTCCCATGTTGTGTGTGTATTTTGTGGTCATATGATAGATGATAAACCCATTTACAATTAACGTAATCACAGTTGATTTCCGTGAATCTAACGATGAAGATTTATTCAAAATTATTGGATCGTATTTATTAATTAATTATTAATTTTCATTAAATCCAATAAATTATAACTATTAAATTGACGGAAATCAACGGTGATTAGATTGGTGATAAGTTTTTTTTTGTAGTTATCATTAATTATCCTTCCCTGTATATGTTGCAAAAAGTCAAAACTTGAAGTTAGTTTAAATTAATATTTCTACCAACATTAAAGGCACCGAGTAAGGAACATGCATGTTACTCTTTATCAATGTTTCTAATCTGTCAAAAAGAAAAACACATTAATACTTATTTAATTTCTAACGTAATAAATGTTTTACTTTTTTTAGTATTTTTTACTTTTATTGCCTTAATTAATTTATAAGGACACTAGTTGAGAAATCCCTTAAAATAATTTAAAAATTATTGTCATACAATAAAGATATTTTTGTTCATAAATACCCTTGAATCATCGGTTAATGAGTAAAAAACTGTTTAATTTTTTTATTTATAAGTCAAAAACATTTAATATATAATATTACCCAAAAAAATTATTATTTTAAAACACATAATTTCTGTCATTTTAATTGAAACAATTATGTTTTAGTGCATATTTAGTTATTTTTTATATTTTCTCTTCTACAAAATTAGGAGAAGAGGAAAAAAGAGAATATTATGAGAAGGGAGAAACTAAAAAATCACTAAACACTCGTTTCACTTAAAATATTCATAATTGTGTTATTTAAAATGATAAATATTTTTTCCTAATATTAGATGTCCTTAAAAATTCATTGTTATTTGAGAAGCAATTTAATAGTTACTAATCTTTAAGGAACCTAATAATATATTGAACACAAAATTAAAATGCTTTTAAGACATTATGAGACGGGATGTCGTTGGCAATGCCCATAGGTCCATGACACAATCATTTTCGGAGAAAGGCAGAGAAGAAAAAGGTCAAGATCTTACGAAAATTTTAGGACAATATAATTTTTTTCATTTTCAATTACGTTTAAAAATTTGGTTAAGTTTTGGTCCAGGGAAATAAAAATTTAAGATAAATACAACATTAATTCAAGTGGAATTTTTTTAGACCGTTGTTTTGCATGAACTTACTTTTTATCTGAATAGTGAGGATGATTTTAAATATATAATTTAATGAATTTTTTAAGCAGAGCCTAATAAAACTTGTTTTAGCCAGCTTAACAGAATAAAAAAATCTCAAAAATCCTTTGCTATGATACATTAAGAAAATAATGGTTGTGGAACTCAAGAAAACCCTAATGTTAGCTGCTTCATATAATAATATTGCACCATTTTTTACTATAAAGTAGGTGCGTCTAAGGCTTGTTCACGTGATCGATCAAACTCATGCATTTATTTACCTACTTTTCATCTTTGAATTGTAAGGCGAAGGAACCTTCGTCAAACTCATCACGAGCCCTAGGAGGTTAATATCCTAATACGATGCCTAATTATCTGGCACTATGAAAATAAATTTGTTTACAAGGTACTAATTGGATGGCTCTACAACTATTAGGATTTGCAGGCTAGTAACATGATATCTTTAAAACACTGGTCCTTTAGCTTAATGCTTAGTATTATAATGTTATCAGTGTAGTGATTAGGGTGCTTATTGCTTCGTAGTTTTAAATAGTATGTCTTGCATAAACATACAACAAAGAAGACATTCTATATAGTTAACAAATAAATGCACTCCCACAATGCAATCATGTGCACCTACTTATTCAAAGAATAATTCTGCAAAGATTCCCCATTATTTATTATTTACTCCGCAAAAACCAAAGATCGCCTCTTAAGGTTGACAGACATTAATTTAACTCTGCATCTCTCCCTAATCTAGTAAAAAAAACTACAATCTATAGATGTGAACATCCACATCAAAGATTTCTAGGAATCATTATTATGCCTCCAAATGTTGATAATTGAGCTACCCAAAATCTTTAATATCGACAAACAGGAAGCACAAAAACTTGGGAAGATAGCACAACATACATGTAAATATAAGCAGTATAAATTGCACCTCGCAAATCCAAGGTAGAGAGAGACCTAAATTTGCGAGATGAACCTGAAGGCAGCTCAATCGTAATAGCGCGAGCCCGTATCATAAACACGTCCCCCTGGATATGCACCTCTGGACTCAAATCCATGATCTCTTGTACCCCCAAGAAATCGAGCTCGCTCTCTGTAAGGATCAAAGTGATCGCCAGAATAACCTCGTTGCACATCCCCAATGGCAGCAGCTGGAGCATTAACAGCTCTGTAACCATGAGGGTTGTGACTTGGTACCATGCCACTGCTAGGGTAAGGATCCCTTATGGTTTGTTGGTACTGGTTTTGTCTTGCATGTGATTCCCTTTGAAGAAATTCATCTCTGCGACTGGCATGCTGAGCTCGGAGTTCTGCTAATTTTTCTTCATACTGAGCATTGATTGCATTTATTTTCTGAAAAGGCACAATACATGAAACTTTGTAAAGGTTGATGGAAATGGAATAGAGAAATGTGTTCAAGTTGAACATCAAAAGATATCTACACAATCCAAGAAGACTACGATTGTCCCATATATTTGTTTTTAGTAAGCAAAATTTTGTGATGTGTGGGATAGGTTTTTGAATATACAAATGCAATAAAAACCACTCCCCACTCCCTGACTTGTAAGGGTATGGATAAGGGATTGGTTTTTGAATAAAAACACAGCTATACCTCTACAATTTTTAGAGACTATTTCTTGGATTTGAATCCGTGATCTTGCGGTCACAAAGGAGCAGTTTCACCACTACTCTAGGGTCGCTATCTTTGAATGTACAAATGCAATAAGCAACAAAAATCTACAAACAGGTTGAAAGGTGCATGTGGCAGCAAGCAGCCAAGCACTCAGCCTAATGACTTTGCTGAATCTAATGACAGCATAAACCTAACTCAAAACTTAAAATGCACTAGTCATACAAATTTGATAGAGTTCATACACCCATCTATGATAGGGAATGAAAACTAACTATACAGAAAATGGAGACCAGCTCCTTGATTTTGGAGGTAGTCCTCCATAAGAATTAAGGAAAGAAAATACAAAGATAGAACAAAAACCAGAACTAAGGGAAGAAACACCTCAGTTTCCTCTCCCCATCCCAGACCTCAAAACCAGAAATTCATCATATCCCCCCTTCTCTCTCCTCTTTTCCCACTTCTCTAATCACTCCCTCACAATCTGTTGTGATACCAGAATTTCCTTTTTGTCAGGGAGAGATAGACAAAAGACAACTATTTTACTAAGTGGGACAGCTGGCACAATGCTAATAAAAACCACTCCCCATTAAAACCCAACTAGCAAAGGTAGGGGTGAGAGCAATCTTTGTACGCAGTCTTACTCTAGCATATTTGCAAAGAGGTTGTTTCCCAGATTCAAATCAATGACCTTTGGTAGTATTGACATTGTGCCAGCTGTCCCACTCAGTCACAAAGTCATCTTTTGCCAATCTCTCCCTGTTCAGAGTATTTTCCCACCTCTACCCTTATTTCACCTTTTTTAAGCCTGCAGCTCCTTCCTACTTGTCCCATTATTAGATATATGGGTGTAGCTTCTTTTAATATACCTGTTTGCATGGGATGTTTCCCTCTTTTGAGTTTGTTACTCTTCTGTTAGTATTCTGTTAGTTTGTTACTTCTTGTTAGTTAGACCTTCTCTCTATATAATGTTAGATAGGTCCCTGTAATTCATAAGTTCAATAATACAAAAACCTTTCACTTCTCTTTCTCTCTTCTCTCTTCTTCTCTCTCTCTCTCACGTCCATGGCTTCTCTCAAGAACTCGAAGATGGTATCAGAGCTCTCTCTCTGAGGGCCTGATCCATTGGTGCTCTACCATGTCTTCCGCGTCGAACAACACCACAACAGAGAACAGTATTCCAGCCTCCTCTAGATCGAACAGAGATTCAACACAAATGGAAAATCGCTCACCACTTCTTTTCAATCATCAGATCACTGTGAAGCTTGCTGAGAATAACTATTTGTTCTGGAATCAAATAGTTGAACCGATTATCACCTCACATCAACTTCATCGTCATCTTGTTAATCCAAAGATTCCTCTACAGTTTTTGTCTGATGAAGATCGTGCGAATGAGATCCAAAATCCTGAGTATATACAGTGGATTACTCAAGATTCGATGTTGCTGTCTTGGCTTCTGTCAACAATTTCCGAATCTGTTGTTAATGAGATTCTTGGAGTCAAATATGCGTATGAAGCTTGGGACAAGATACACAAGCTCTTTCATGGAATAATGAAGTCTAGATCTCGTCAGTTGCGTTCGGAATTAAGAACCATAAGGAAAGGGAATAGATCTGCGAAAGATTACTTGTCTCGAATCAAAAGTTTATGTGATTCGCTAAAGGCTATCGGTAATCCGGTCACAAATGAAGATAGAACAGATTACATACTGGAAGGTCTTCCAGTCGAGTACAATGCGTTTGTGACGACTGTACATGGAAGAGAAAATCCTTACTCTATTGAGGATTTAGCTATAGAGTTAATGACACATGAACAAATGCTATTGAAGCAGAGTGAGTCTCTTATTGACTCTGTCACTGTAAACGTTGCTCAGAAACAGAGTAACACGTCTGAAACTACTCCTCTGTTTGCCCCTGTTTTAGCGAATCCAGAACAGAGCACTGGTAAGGTCTCTGAACAGCATGCTTTCGTCAATAACTTTCGTTCTAATGACTTCAACAGAGGTCGAGGACGATATATTGGAAGAAATAATAGAGGTCGAAGCCGTGGAAATAGACAAAACGTCTTTTGTCAGCTCTGTTATAGGTACGGACACGATGTGAGGTCTTGCTGGCATCGTTTCGATGAAGACTTCACACCCACACTTCCACCTCCACAGAGCTCTTCGAATGGACAATTTTTTGCTCAGAATCAGACTCCACAAGTTCAACAGAGAAGTTATCAATATATTCGACCTGAATATCAGTATGTTCGTCCAGCTATGTCTGCTCCTCAGGCTATGATGGCCGTTCAACCAGGGTTGCTTCCAACTCCTGCTTCTTCTCCAGCTATTGAATGGTATCCTGACTCCGGTGCTTCACATCATGTTACTTCAAACCCAATGAATTTGATTCAGAGCCAACAACTAAGTGGTTCTGATCAGGTTATCATTGGTAATGGGCAAGGTTTGAACATTAGAGCAATTGGATCTTCAAGCTTTCTGTCTCCTTGTGATTCTAACACAAGTTTGCATCTTAAAAATCTTTTGTTAGTTCCTTCCATTATGAAAAATCTTATGAGTGTCAGATCAATTTGCCAAAGACAATTGTGTCTATTTTGAGTTTCATCCCAACGTTTGTTTTGTCAAATCACAGGTGTCTCATAACATCCTTCTTCGTGGAGAGCTTGGAGATGATGGTTTGTACAAATTCTCAGACATCTCTCTTCCTTTGACGTCTGCTTCTTCTAGTCAATTGTCTCCAACGTCTGCTGCCCTTTCACAATGTAATCATGTTCATAGTGTCAATAAAATGGAAAGTCACACTGGTCAGTCGTGTAATAGTTATAGACAGTCATGTATGTCTTCTGATTCTGCATTTTTCCTATGGCATTGTCGTTTGGGGCACCCCAATCATGTTACATTGGCTAAGGTGCTTCACTCTTGTAACATTTCCTGCTTCAAATAAAGTTGTCAGTGAATTTTGTTCTTCTTGTTGTCTTGGTAAGGCTCATAGACTCCCCTCATATCCCTCATTGTCTCAGATTTATATCCTTTTTCACTTTTATTGTGAAGCAATACTATGAGTCAAGGCTACAAAAAA